>MCFN01001034.1:0-85541 GCA_002218305.1 Callipepla squamata
TATGATCATATTGTTACAGATGGTAGAAAATCCAAGGAGAACTAGGAGAAAAGGAAAAGAAAGTTAAGATAAATACAGGAGAAAATATATATATATTTTTTTTAATGAATGAATTGTAGGAGAAAATTAGAGAGAGGCTTAACAGGACAGAACTGTAACCACACTGGCACAGGCAGAGAAAAGAGCTTTCTATTCCGAAAAAAAAATAAAAAAAAAAAAGAACTGTAATGATTGTAATACTACAAAGTTACAATTCATAAAGTTATTAAAGCAGTGACAGAAATAAGTTGGGGCTTGACCTGAAGAGGCAGAGAGGACAAAAAATAAATGTATACACTCATTAAAACACGGATCTTTCCAACATTTTGTTCCTGCGGCTGACATTTTCAGCAGGAAAAAAAAGAAAATCTGAGCAGCCTGTCGTGCCTATCTCACTATTGGTAACGCAGTAAACAGAGCTGCTGTGTTAAGCTTTCCCTTCGGAAAGCAAGCGGTTTGATTTGCTCATTAGCTGACGGATACGGCCGCAAACGAGTTGCCCGGCACCGCGGAACGCTGCTGGGTACTCATGTAAAAAGAATGTCGGCTTGTAACACTAACTCTCAAATTTCAGATTACCGCCGCTAACATTTCTGGCATTATCTGGAGAGGGGAACTGAGGTTCCGCCGCACCGATTCCACCCACGCAGCGCGTGGGGAGAAGTTTTTCTCAAACATTGTCAAAAAAAAAAAAAACAAGCGAGTTACAGTTGTAAAATATCTGAATGTGATTCGTGTCAAAAGACACCGAGTCAAAGATACTGATACAGTAACTTTAAATCCAATCAGCAGATAAAATTGACTTAAAGGAGTAGTATTTCCTTATAAGGCATGAAAGGATAAACTAGGAACAGAACTCTATCTGCATCTCAAACACTAGCCCTGCAAAATGGTGCCCAGAGGGCGCATTCCTCAAACCAAGGGGTGAGAGAGATATCCATTTCAAATAAAGGCCTTGCAAGATCGTCCTAGAATACACAGCGGGATAAATCAGAGGACATTAAGGGAGACAAACAGTCACCATCACAAAGACCATCTGAAGGAATGTACGACCCCCTAGCGACTGGCTACACAAGCATAGAAGAATAAAATGATTGACCAAGAGGAGGAGGGGACTTCAAGAAATTTTAAATAAGACACTGTATAAAAGAAGGGGGAACCATCTTCTCGGTTTGGTGTTGTTCGTGGAGCGGAGACTCCCCGGCACACCCAGCACTGCTTGCTTATTGCTTTTCACCTAATAAAATTAACCAAAAACTCCGATTGGACTGTGAGCATTTATGACACAGTGATGCAATAAATGCTGTCTATTTTAAACATATTAAGTTCGTAAGGTCCAGCTCTGCAGAGCTGTGTATGTTTTTAATGACTATTAACCAGTAAGATTTTAACAAACTGCACAGGACACAGCCATTCCAAGCACATGCACTGCTCTTGTACCTTTGTTGACAGAGGTAAAGAATATGACAGAAGACTCAACAAAGGTAAAATTTCATGATAAATTCTCCTGCTCCTATTTTCCAGTACTGCCTTATTGGAACAATGGTGTGATTGTCTGTAAAACAATTATCTTTTATCAGGGAACATTTTTAGATACTGAAAAGGCATCAGAATGATTGCATTATAAAATACTTCAAAATCTTTGCAGGACAGCATATCTATGGATTTAGCCAACATACCCTATGTTTTCTTCACAATATTTATCTGGTAGAAAACTGAAGCATGCCAGCCTAAACCTGATATCTGACCTTTCTGATTTTTATGACAAGTTCATACATAGATGCAGCAATGAAATACCACTAGGCCAAACATGGAATCATAGTATCATAGAACCATCAGGGCTGGAAGATACCTCCAAGATCATCTTGTCCAACTGCCCGCCTACCACCAATATCTCCACACTAAACAAAGTCCCTTAGTAACCACATCCGCACATTGCTTGAACACCTCAAGGGTTCCACCCTTGAGGGTTCCACCACCTTCCTTGGCAGCCTGTCCCAGTGCTTAACCATACTTAGGGGGAAGTTTTCCCTAATATCCAACCTCAACATCCCCTGGCTCTGCTTGGGGCCATTCCCTCCAGTCACATATCTAAGTCTTTGTCTTTCAGTTTGGGTTCTTATTCATTTATCACAGCACAAAATAATTGGATTTTAAGGCATCCAAATACTAAAATGGAGCACATGACTATATAATGAATCATACCTCCAAAGCTAAGATGTTTATATGCTGCCATCACAACAATCTTCAGGGTGTCTTAGGGGGTTGTACACACACATGTAGTCACACACACACAGAAGTACTACCATGGCTCTTAAGATCCCTGCCCAATTAAAATGTGAATTTCAATAGTTTTCATGTGATTTCTACAATTCCTAAGAGTGGAAGCAACTCTTAGAGATGATCTGAACCAGTTCCTGTTCAAGTAGGTTACCCAGAATCACATCCAGGTGGCTTTTGAAGACCTCCATGGAGGAGACTCCGTAGCTTCACTAAGCAACCTGTGACCATGCTCCAATACCCATATAGTACTGGATGGATCAGGAGTCTCATTCCACATTCCAAAAAAAGAAAACAAACAAACAAACTGTCATAAATGCTCACAGTCCAATCGGAGTTTTTGAAATACTTTATTACAATCAAAAGGTGAAAAGCAATAAGCAAGCAGCGCTGGGTGTGCCGGGGAGTCTCCGCTCCACCAACGACACACACCGAGAAGATGGTTCCCTCTTCTTTTATACAGTGTCTTATTTAAAATTTCTTGAAGTCCCCTCCTCCTCTTGGTCAATCATTTTATTCTTCTATGCTTGTGTGGCCAGTCACTAGGGGGGTTGCACATTCCTTCAGGTGGCCTTTGGGATGAAGGCTATTTGTCTTCCTTAATGCCCTCTGATTCATCCATCTGTTTATTCCAGGCCAGTCTTGCAAGGTCTGTGTTTGAAATGCTTATCTCTGCCACCCTTTGGTTTGAGGAATGCACCTTCTGTTGCAGGGTTAGTGTTTGAGATGCAGATAGAGTTCTGTTCCTAGTTTATCCTTTCATGCCTTATAAGGAAATTCTATTCCTTTAGTCAATTTTATCTACTGATTGGAATTAAAGGTATTGTATCAGTATCTTTGACTCTGTGTCCTTTGACACGAATCACATTCACATGTTTTACACAAACAACAACAAAAACCCAACACCAAACCAGACAAATTTTTCCAGTATCACAGAATCACAGAATTGTAGGGGTTGGAAGGGACCTCTAGAGATCATCAAGTCCAGCTCCCCTGCAAAGCAGCTCCCTAGCCCAGGTTGCAGGCAGATCTTGGATGTCTCCAGAGAAGGAGAATCCAATTCCTCTATGGGCAGCCTGCTCCACCACTGTCACCCTCACTGTGAGGAAGTTCCCATGCACATTTGTGCGGAAATTTGTATACATCATTTTGTGACCATTTCCCCTCGTCCTATCACCACAAACTGCTGAGAACAGTCCAGCCTCATCCCTTTGCTTCACACTCCTTAAGTGTTTATAGATATGGATCTGAACCTGTTGCAATCCAATATAAAGGAGGGAGACGAGGTTCTCTGATTATGTGTATACCCAATAGCGAGATTAAGACACAACAGGTCAAATGTTAGCCCAACCAGTTTATTACAATTACTAGTTGCTTAGGGATATGGGGAAGGGAAGGTGAGCGATAGAAAAGGGATAAAAAGCAAGGAGTCTTGATAGAAAGCAAGAGAGATATAATCACCACCGTGGGTCCAACGAGGTTCGTAGTCACAGGAACTCGTGACTACGTTGGAACCCTGCCAAATTTTATGAAACTGAAAGAAAAAAATAATGTGCCACTCCTTCTTCCTGTTTATCTTCATGGACATCTTAAAGACAGGTGCCTTTTCACATAATTTCAAAATAACCATTTGCCTGCTTTCTAATACAGACATTAACTAGAAAAACTGTACCAAGAGAGCGTCACAGCCACACAACAGCTCATCATACCAGCTATAAAATAGCATACAATCAACTGCAAAGTCTGCAGGAGGTTTGTGGAAAAAAAAATAAATGACAGGGCTTGGGCTACCTTCCAGAGCCAACAGCATGGATCAGCTGCCTCCAACCAGCCCATACTCTCCCAGAGCCTTGCCAGGCCTTTCACTTGCTGCCTTTTGATGACTACTCTTTCAGAGAGAACGCTGGGGAAATATGCAAAAAAAGACCAAAGTTCATTAAGCAGACATCGCTAATTATAGCAACACTAGAGAGTACAGAGGTGTATTTTTAAAGGCATTTTTGTTCCGAGTTCAGCTTGAAATCAGCTCCTTACAAAGTCTTAAATGTCTTTGGAAACAAGGTGCCCACCAGCTCTGTAGAAGCTGTTCCCCTTTCTATTTATTTGCATTTCCAGACTACTGTTCTCATGCTTCTTTCTCCCCACTTTCCAGTTTAACTTACACTCCTCTGTTAGTGATTAAGATCTCATTGTTTTAATTATACCTGAGTCTTCATGAGCAATCTGTAAACACAGACTCTTAAATTATCACTGATATGACCCTTTCAATAAATGCTTATTAACTCAAAAGCCATGGCATCACATAGCAAGTAGCTGCATATTCTTTCTCTAGTGTTCTCCAGTATTAGGTGAGACTCACGGAATATTCTTGGAAATATATATGCTGAAATCGTAAGCCAGAGGGCATCATTTTGATGATGATGAAATGACAGCTATCAGATCAACTCCGGACAAATGAAAAAAGAAAAAAAAAACAGGATCTTTTTCAACAGATTAATAAATGGTCTTTATTTCACAAAAGCACAAAGTAATAAATAGCACAGAATAAAAGAAAAAGATTTTATCGTGGCTACTGTGGTATTCTTGCTTGTCCATATAAAGTTTTATTTTGTTTTATTTTAATATTTGCCTGCCATTCTTCCATGGTGCAGCTCATTACATTTTTAAAAGATGCTTTCTCTGGGAGCTAATTGAGCTTTAGCAATGTGAGTGAGCTGATATCTGTCACTGACAGCCTGCAGAAGGCCATTTCTTCAATTGCCTGAAAAGACTAAAAGAGTCAGGCATGACAAATGGCAGTCCAGAATACCTGGCAGCAAGCCTATTAGTGCTATAATGGTGAAGATGCACAAATAAATTACTTACATAACATACACTCACTTCATTTCTGTCACAAAGCTCACTGTCCTGAAACAAAAGTAGGAGCTTTAATTTTTTTCCCTATCACAGTTTGTCAGAGGTTTTGAATGTCAGATATATTATTTATTTATTCTATCTGAGACATAATTTCTAGCATTCTTACTCTGTTTTCTGAAGTGAGCGTTCTTTTCATTCCTCATGTAATTGAGAACTCAGCCTCTCACAAGCTATGCTTACCTTGGCAGCTGTTCCACTCGATAAGCAGAACAGCAAAAGGGAGGAAAAGTCAGTCTATACAGGACTATTTCCTTCTTTAGAGTAATCTGACCAGGTTCCTTTTGCCCCTGAATATTTCCACCTTCAGTGTGGCAGGAATGAGAGTGGGCTGTCATTCAAAAAAAAGACAAGACTTCTCAGGGAAATAGTAAAAAAATTAAGAAAATGTCTTTTGTGTTCAGGCTATAAACAAATCCAGCCAGGGTATTACTGGCCAAGTACAAATATACAGGGGTTTCTGTGCGAAAAAAAAAAAACAAACAAAACAACACCAAACCGACAACTGTGTTCACTGATTAGAAAAGTTTAATTTCAACAGCAATTGGCAACTAACAGGTATATTCAAACTGTACATATTCCACAGAACAGATAAACATGACCATGTTGGTATGGCATTTTCACTCAGGAAAAGCTAAAGCTTTTCAAAGGTGCTCTCTCTGTCAGTGATGCTGTAAAGCAAGTCCAAGAATATTCACCCAAAAGTGTTATCCTGCAAACAGTATCCACAAGCACCGAGGACCAGCTTTGGTTTTCTAAGGATGAGATCCCAAAACTACTCACTGCTGACATCTCTCTACTTGAAGACTTTTTTGTGCAGTATTTAAATTCAAGATCAGTTTCTGCAGAATTGATTCAGTGCCTTATGACTTTGTTCAGGTAGGATCAAAGAAAGCTTTTAGGGCCTTCATGACTTTTGTAAAATTTATCTGATCTCACAACATAATAAGAAACTTGTTTACATATGAAGCAGATATATTTTTCAAACTCTAAGTCTTTCATCTCCAAAATTCATCCCTGGACCGTGCAAAAAGCTGAAAAAAACCAGCCCACAAAGCAATGACATAGCCCACTGAAGTATGAACACCTGGAGATGGATTGAAAGGAGATCTTTAGCTTGAAGCATAAATGTAACTTTATTTATCCATTTCTTTTGCTAACTAGGGAAAAAAATACATACAACACAAAAACAATTCCTCTTCCATGGGGAATTTTTTAGAAAAGATGCACAAAAGCCTTACAAACACATTCAAATGAGTACCAGCACACCATAACATACCTTCTTTGTGGATCCATTTCCAGATTTGCCACCAATCTTGTGAATCTTAAACTCACTTGGCTTCCCACTTCAAATCTGACCATCAGTTGTTTGCTAACCAGGCAGAAATTTCCACTACTCTACCATCAGATTTGCATGCCCTAAACTTTTTAATGTCAGACTTTATTTTATTGGTGTGTGCTGAAAGGCAACAGAAAAGGGAGAAACCTGATGTTATGGTATGAAACCAAGAACCACGTCAGCTATGGAATATAAATTAGAGCACATACTGTGTCAGATTCGCCCGGATTGAAATCCCATCAACACCAGTAACATTATGCCCAAGTAAAACACAAAGAAGACCAGGCATAACTATTCTTGATTTTCCAATTTACTTATGAAACAAGATCACAATTTACTTATGAAAAGAGATAACATACCACAGTAGGCCTAGAGTGACAGTCTATGCGTCAGATCATACAAGTCCGGTACAACCAAATGGTTAAGGTCATCTGTCACTAATGAACATGTAAAAACTCACATAGCATAATTAGCTGTCAGATTACTCATTTACAGTCATGCCTGCAAGGAAGTTGGACTGACAAAAGAAAAAGCAGCTGTCTTGCTGACAGCCAGAGAGGTGCAGGTGGGCTTCAGTGGCTCTGTTTCATGCTCAAATTAGAGAAAAGGAACCTCAGTTCCACATTCTCAGAACACAAGTGGTCCTGTTAGGTCCTTCTGACAGCAAGTGCATTGGCTCTTGCACTTTGAATTATGTACGAGGCTCACAGAGCTAAGGGTTCACTAGGAGAAAGGAAATAAGAGGTTGGTATTCAGGTGTTTCTGACTCTGAGAAAGAGTAGAACCCTTTCTTCTGGTTGTTGTATCTCAGGCAGTTTTCCTATACTCAGGGATAATTCAATTTACATCTCCTATGATGACGTAAAAAATTCAAAGTACCGTAGATGAAATAGGTACGGGCTTGTCATGTGAGACAGATGGGTTCTATAAATTACCTAGATGTTTAGATAAAACTTCTGCCACCCACCTAATCCCGGCACAGCAGTTAGTACGCATGACTTGGTTTCTCCATTTAACAGGAAATGTCTTCTGGCTATTTTGAATAGTCATGCAGACCACAATAGAGATCCATCTATTAACTTCTCTAGTTCCATTTGGAGCCAACACAATGTCAAAACTGCTTGCTTGGAACTACAAAACTGTGTTTGTAAACTGCATATGGTAATACATACTACTCAGCTTTGGCTTGCACTGCAGGTGTGGGTTGAAAGATGTGATCTCTTAATGCCTTATTATCAAAAGCACAAGATTATAATCAGGGTGGCACCAGTTGAAAGTACCCAGATTTCTGAACCATATTACAGTTTGAGAGGATTAATCTTAAGATTAAACTCTTCTTTCCTATTTCTATCAGACACACATGATAGGGATGTACAAATCTGTCCACTACAGAAATTAACCCATAGTTTTGACAGAAAAGGTAGGTTTAGAAGCTCAGTTGTGAGTGTTGCAACATATTATTTCCAGACGAGCAGAAATGTAAATTCTCATTACATCAGCAGAAATGTCATCTTTATGTAAAAAGTTCCCAGCACTTCCGTTCCATAAATTGACAATGAGTGAAAACATTTCCTTTTGTGCATTTAAAAATCTTTGCTTTATAATTTCAACAAAATTTCTAACAGTAATGGAGAATAGCAATTGGAAAACAAAGACATCAACCCTCAGGAATATTCAGCATCACTTCATGGGAAATTCTTCTTTTATTTTCACAAAATCACAACATCACAGAATTGTAGGGGCTGGAAGGGACCTCTAGAGATCATTTATTCCAACTCCCCTGTCAAAGCAGCTCCCAGCCCAGGTTGCACAGGTAGGCATCCAGGCGGGTCTTGAACGTCTCCAGAGAAGGAGACTCCACCACCTCTCTGTGCAGCCTGTGCCAGTGCTCCGTCACTGCACTGTGAAGAAGTTCCCACGCACATTTGTACGGAGCTTCTTATGCTTCAGTTTGTGACCATTTCCCCTTGTCATATCACCACACACTCCTTAGGTACCGCTCCTTAGGTATTTATAAATGTGGATCAGATCCCCTTCGAGTTTTATTTTCTCAAGGCTGAACAGACCTAGGTTTTTCAGCCTTTCCACATGAGAGGTGTTACACGACCTTCATCATCTTTGTGGCCCTCTGCTTGACTCTTTCAAGGAGATCCCTGTCTTTTTTGTACCAGGGAGTCCAGAACTGGACACAATACTCCAGATGAGGCCTCACCGGGGCAGAGTAGAGGGGGAGGATCATCTCCCTTGACCTGCTGGCCATACTCTTCTTAATGCACCCCAGGATCCCATTGGTCTTCTTGGCCACCAGAGCACATCGCTGTCTCATGGCCAACCTGTCATCCACCAGGACACCCAGGTCCCTCTTCTCAGCTCCTCTCCAGCAGCTCATCCGCCAACCTGTATTCATACATGTGGTTATTCCTCCCTAGGTGCAAGACTCTACACTTGCTCTTGTTAAATACTCCAGCCTGTCCGGGTCTCACTGAACGGCAACACAGCCTTCTGACATGTCAGCCATTCCTTCCAGCTTTGTATCATCAGCAAACTTGCTCGGGGTGGCCTCTATCCCCTCATCAAGGTCATTGATTAAGATGTTGAACAGGATCAGACTTAGCACTTATTTTGTTTAAGATTCAAATAATGCACAGTCTCAACATCATTTATACTTCTAATCTGTACTGCTTCATTTCCTTCTGTCATTGTTTGATACTTGAG
This sequence comes from Callipepla squamata, assembly GCA_002218305.1. Classification (NCBI taxonomy): domain Eukaryota; kingdom Metazoa; phylum Chordata; class Aves; order Galliformes; family Odontophoridae; genus Callipepla; species Callipepla squamata. The sequence continues at coordinate 9,287 of MCFN01001034.1, forward strand.
ATTTTTAAAGCAGGTGTTTTTTTGGTTGTTTTTTTTTTTTCACATTTTGTTAGCCATGCAGTCTATTTGTACAGAGTTTATACAAGGTCACATCTCTTCAGTCTAAAGAAGAGATAGTATCTTGCACTTGGGGTGTAGTCAGCTGTGACAAAGTGCAACTAAACATCAAAAAAGGCATTACAGTAAAGAATATTAAAAGCAGACGGTGTTCTGTATAATTCTGAGCTTTCAGTTACTGCAGCCTGACTTAACAAGATCACGCTTCCAGATCCCCACATCTCTTTCATGCAAGCTATGTTATAATGTCTGTGTGCTAAAATGAAAAAATATCAGAAAACAGACACCTTTTTTGATTAATGAGAGATGAATTGTGGTTGCAATAAGTAAGGAAATTGAAAGTTTTAGATTTTGCAGTGAGTTACCTAGCGCAGTATAAATTCATAAAACTACATCCAAAAAAGCAGTAAGACACTCTTCCAAAACAGTAATGCTGAAGAAATGGTTCATGCCATGGGCTACCATTTCCACAGATAGAACCACAACATGCAAACCAGTGTTGTTAGGATAACTTTTTCCACATGATTCAAAGATCCCTTTACCCATCAGAAGCATATACTCCTATTTAAAACAAACCCACACTGATAGACTGAGCTCATAGAGTAGTTACAATAAAAGTCCTCTTGGAAAATAATGTAGCTCAATTAAAAATTGAGAGTCAAGAGAGACAAGGAAATGAATCACAGTTTGAGCAAAGGAGAAATCTGTTAACCTTTCAAACTTTCATAAAACTAACCCTGATAGGCTACCTGCATGCTTGATTATTTTCCAGTATATGTTCTAAATTAATTTTTAACATGCTTATAAGATGTATTTATACTTGTATTTATAATTACAGGCTGAGTAGGGTTTTGGTCAGCACAAATTATGTACTGCCTTACATCAAGCAATTTATAGAACGGAGCAGATTCATTTTATGTTTAATCAGATACAGTCAACAATCATCACTGCTGAAGGGCAGAAAACTGTTCACAGTTGCCTAGATAGAAACATCTGAAATGTTTCATTTTCTTCAAAATCTACTAATGGAGAAAAAGTGAGTTATCTCAAGAGGTCCCTGTAGAAATGTAGGTAACTCTTTCTGAAGTACATTTCTATTACAGATTTTATTTCATTCATCCATGTTATCACAGCCTCATTTTTTTTTGCTACCATTTACATACAACCATTTTTAGTATCCTCAGAACACATCACCCTGCAGCTACCAGGAGGATGATTGTTGAGAGATCACACCAATGTGAGGATGAAGTCAGTGATGGAGGGATGGTGTTCGTAAGCGTCTCCATGTGCTCTGTTCAGGAGCTACTGATAGGTAGACAAAGGGAGGGCAATTTGGATACCTGAGAAAGATCTGAAATAAAGCTCTGAATAAGTAAATAAATAATAAAAATAGAAAATAAAACAAACAAACAAACAAACAAAAAACTCCAGTGCATCAGGTCAGCAGTAGCAGATGGAGCTCAGACACAGAGCAACACACCACAAGGACACAGGAGGCACTGGAGAAGGGACCATAAAATTCAGGCATGCTTTATTCACAACATGAGGGATGGCAAGGAAAGGGAGAAGCATGCCAAGGCTGGTGCCCTGCAGCATTGTGCTGGAGAACAGTGAGAGTGAAAATAGCACTAATTTTATTAATCACAGGAAGCAAGGGGTGAATGTTAAACTAGGAGAGCTCTCCTCAGAGCTCCTCACTGCAGGCACTCAAAAGGCAGAGGGTGATTGATCACATTAATGAGCACAAAGATCAGATGAGATGGATTAGAAGTTTCAACCATGTAAATAAAGCGCTGGTGATACCTGCCTCTTTCTCTGGGGTCACAAGGCAAAACGAGTGATAGATATGGTCAATTTCAGCGCTGACTTATTGCAAGAGCAGGTTAGAGTGATGTGATTGGCAGAGTTTAATGTGGCTTCACTTACATTGTTTCCATTGTTAGTTTGAATGTGAACTCCAACAAATGGGTCGGATCTACTACTTGTTTCTTAATTGTACAATTGAAACCCCTCTGTGTCTGTAAAGATAAGTAATTTCCAGAGACTGCGTCCCCATGATATCCTTAACACCACTCAAAATTGCTTTGCACAGTCAATAGAACAGGTTATATTGCAGGACTTAGTGAATAATTGTTATGATTATTGCTTCTTTCAGATCCAGCATCATGATGGAAAAGGAGGCAGAAAATAATGATGGCAAAAAGCAATCTTAGGAAATAAAAACAGTAGTAAACAACAGATAGCTGTTGAAGTCTCTTGCTGAAGCTATGGAAAAAAGGTTTTTGCGGGCAACCTTCTCAAGAACAGTTCAAACCAATCTGTTCTATGTGTTGTATGAATTTATAAGTGAGGAGATACGGAACAAGGAAAAGGGAAAATATTACAGAAAGAACTGAAGTGGCTCAAGACAGGATCTCCCCTGCTTTCATGATTAAAAATGGAAGGTTTTTAAAAAGAAACATTAAGCTCCACATTTTCAAAGGCAAAATATCCCTAAGCCTAAGAGGGAGGAAAGGAAGGATGATTTTAACTAGGAAATACTTCTTCTCTGAAAGAGTGGCCAGGTGCTTGGAATGGGCTGACCAGGGAGGTGGTGGACTCAGTAACCCTGGAGGTATTTAAACTGTGTTGAAGGAGATGGCTTATAGAAAACTACTGGTGATAGGTGGACAGTTGGACTAGATGATCTCGTAGGTCTTTTCCAACCTTGGTAATTCTATGATTCTATACTTGAAATATGTTCTCATTAATACAGAGCAGCAGATATGCATGTAGCACAGGGAACTTTGGCAGTTCCACGATTCAGCTATTAGCTGAGAAGAATTTAGAAGAAGAATCATCATGCACACCACCAGTGGAGAAAAACAAAGAGAATTACACCATGGAAAATTACAATGTGAAAGAAAAATATATGAATCTGGCAAGTTGGAATCAGCTTTGAAATCCACTATGAAAATATTTTTTTTATCCCATGTTTCCCATATTATTTTATTTGTTTTTGCAATCCAGTGTATGCTGTCTTCGTCAGATCACTGCAGTTAGGCACTGAGGTACCAAAGTGCAAGAAGAAATCATCGGGAACAAGCATTAACTTCTTTTCATGACATTTTAAGCAAACCTCATTGCTGATTTCAAGTTCGTTTTTTGCTTAATCTGATTACACAATAAACACCTTTATATTGAAATGCTTTTTGCTTCCAATCCACTCCTGATCATGGGATGCCATCAGTACATACCACTGAGCTTCTTTGGCTGAGTAAAGTGCTGTCGGCTGTGCTGTGTTGGAATGCAACATCAGCACATTTACTGGCAAAAGTTATTTCTCTCCACTCGTCTCAGTACTGGTGTTCTGCCAAAAATTCAGCAGACATAACAAGGAGCCATTCTTCCAGTTTAATTCAGTGTGTCCTGCTAACACCTGATTCCCCCTCACAGCCTTCCATGCAGCTGGTGTGAGACACGCAGTAGGCCTCACATCCTGCCCCACTGAGGTGGCTTAATAGAAAGAGGTGGGAAATGGTAAACGAGCTTCAACTTCTCAGAATGTTTTAAATGCCTTAAAAAAAACTTCTCCTTTAAACTTAAAATGCAATAAATACACTTCCTTTCAGGAAGAACATTTGCATAAAAACAGCATCAATTCCAGTTTTCTACTGGAACTGCCAAAACAAATACAGAACCAAAGAGTGCTTTCTCTATTATGGTTAAGAAAGTCTGATACCAATTCTGTATACAGAATTCATCATGAGGCTTTGTTTTTTGTTCTTTGGTCTTCCAGAGAGAAACAATCTGCGTACTTTGTTTTCAAATTACAGCAGCTTGAATTGGACTACTACTCTAGGCTCTATCCATCTTAGAACAGTCTTTGCATCTCAACAGTACATGCTGCTCTTCTTACTGTGAATGGGAAAACGAGAAGAATAAGTCTAACGATCTTGCAAAACTTTGATGCAAAGAGAAGGAAAACTGTCAGGTCACTCTGGTGTTGTGTCTGGCATGATATTAGTTTTGTAGGCCTCCAGACAATTCTCCAATGCCAATAATAATTGGATAAAAAGAACAATTTGCATAATTTGTGTGTGTTACCCTTTACCACATAGAGGATAACACAAGATTTCCTGAGGCTTTTAAATTGGATCTCTGATTGGGAAATAAAGTTATTTTGCATTTATTTCCAAAGGCACTTCAGCTCAAGTTTTAGAATATTTTGTGATATTTCTTTCTGGCTCTGACCAACATTTTCTTCATTGCTGAAAATAATTCAAGTTAACAAAGAAGTCAGTGTACAGAGTTTTTCTAAATGGATGTATCTATGTAAAGCTGGATTTAATCACTTATTGATTCATGTAGGTTCCTCTACTCTGCCTTCCAAAGCAGTTTTAATACTGTAAAGGAAAGAAAAATATAAAATCTATGGTCCTAATGGCAAAGTAATTTGCAGTGATCAACTACTATTCATATGTAATTGATGAAAAATGACTTATAAATGGTGATTTCAACAAGAAGATAAAGTCCTTGCAGTTACATTTTGACATGCAGAAAATATTGCAACATGACTGTGGTTTTCATAATGTTTATCCAAGTTTCTGAAAAAGACTTTCAGGTTCCTCTTCTGAACAGCTTTATCCACATACAGCACACATCTTATTCTGTATTAAGCTGTGCGATCCTGTAAGACAAAATGAAGGTGAACATGGGGAAAGTACACTAGACGGAGGGAAGAGAGAGAGGCATTCAGGAGATGAATGATGTGACAGTTTCAACCAGCTGAAGAACATTGGGACTTTAGAAAACCTTTTTTACTGTACGCAAAGTCAGTTGAGGCACGAAACAAAAGGTTAGTCTATGTCCAAACAAGCAGAAATTATGAAGAAATTATCTTCACTTAGCAACAATTCCAAAGAATGTATGTTTGCTTGGTTTATATCACTTTATTTCTAACCGTAGAGATTTAGTTAAATTGCATGTTGTCTCTCCCAAGAGTACACTGCAGGCATGAGGAAAATTGAACTCATGGCCCAGTTTTGTGACATGCACTCTGAATGAACTTTAAGTCATTGTATCTCCTCAGAATTTAATATTGAATTCTAAGACATCTAGTGTTTCCACTGCATATGATATTTAAATACTGAGATCGGTACGAGATCTGATCCCTGCTCCCATTTGAGGGATAGTGTAAGCACAGCGCAAAATGTTACATCTGCCAGCTCACCTGCACATGAGGTAAGAAAATCCACAACAGGGTCTAGGGCATGTGCACTGATGTATTGCCTGCTCTTACACGTACACCTGCTGGCCTTTACTTTGGAGCACAGAGAAAGTATTTTTCAGTCATTTTGACAACTAACATTAAATGTATTTTACCTCCACAGATGGGCTCTGAATAATAAAATTCTCAAGGGGGTATGAGTGGTGTCATGAGCCATTTCAGGCTTACATTAAAATCAAGAGAAACCAAAAGAAAGAGAAAAATAAGAAGAATAAAATATTTACTGACTGCATTGTTGAATATAATTATAAGGTGGAAAGCATTCATTCACTCGGAAAAACAAACAAACAACACAGGCTAGATTGTAAATCTTAAAGCCATGATGTGCCTTAGGGAGCCATTACTGTTGTGTCACAAAATAAATAAAGGAAAAACTGTGGTGTGATGAAACTTTGTCTGATGCTGTTTCCCCCTCTAAAAGTCTAAGAGAAAGGAAGATTACTTTTTTGAGGGATTTTGCTTATAGACAATGATCTATTTAACAGTGTTATCATGGGTGCTGCGTGCAGCCTATTTAAAAATAGCAGTAGAGATGAAGAGCTGCAAGCTATTTTCAGCATGATATAGATTTACTGAGTGTACAGATCTGCACTATGGACTCAGGCACACGAAAGCACAAGACAACATTTCTGTGGAATGAATTTAATTTTTCCCTTACATCTGAAACAATTAAACCTAGCACAGTTAGAGAAAGGAGAACCAGACCATAATAAATTTTATTTTTATACTCTTTAGGACACAAATAATAACAATACTCAGTAAGATCAGAATGCCAAAGGCTTATTTATGACTGAAAGCCTTGCATGGCGACAAAACTACCCCTTCAACCTATGATCTTTCATCTTAAATTATACAGAAATTAGCCTTGGCTGCTTTACAGGACTCTCTTCCTTCAATCTCACCTACCAAACACATTAAAATACAACCATTTTCCCAACAAGTTTTTTGTTAGTTTGTTTTGTTTGTTTGCTTTTAACTATGACACTTTCTGGCAGTGATCTATTTGGAGCAAACTGTATAATGGCATAAAATAATATGATGATCCACTTTAGAGAAAAATGGTTTTAGAGACGTATCATCTTCATTGCCTTCAACTGAAACTGCAGACATTTTAATACTTCTGAGAAAAGGCCCAAGCTGTAACATAACAGAGGTCCAGACACATGCCAAGCTCTCGTTATTTACTGCTTAATAGTCAAGGTAACAAAAGAAAACATTCAAGATAATTGGAAGAAGGAAGATCAGCCATCACCCCATGAGCTAGACCAAGCACTGAAGAAGTGAATAAATAAATAATCAAAATGTATATCACAAGGAGTTTTATGCAGCATTTTTGTCACTTTTTTTTTTCCTAAAGCAGAACTTGGAGATTGAAATCAACTTTTATTCAATCAAGAAATGCAAATATGTCACAATTTTTTATTTTTTTTTTTTGCAACACTGGCAAAATCAGCCATAGATCCAGAAACACAATGTACAGAGATTTTTTCACAGTAAGTAGTCTAAAAGTCTGGAAAACACACTTGCTTATGCTCTGAAATCAGTCTAGGACACGGGCTTGTTATCTGTACCCTCCCCAGTTACAGCTTCCTCAGTGGAGTTCATAGTGTAATACAACACATGCTCAAAGCCCCTCTGTACTATAGGGAGAGAGCAATAACTGACAGCAATACATCATACTTGAAATTTCCAACACATATTCACACCAGACATTCAAACCTCAATTACAATATCAAGGCACTCAGCCCTGAAGGTCCAAGCTATCACATTCAGCGGTAGGTGAGCTTTTCAACAGCAGAGAGCCAACAGGCCCTTTAGTAAAACAAGCAACCAAAAGAATTGAGACCACTTAGGATGTACCAAAGTACAGTTGGAAAAGGTAACAATTTGTTTGTACTCTCTTCAACAGGCAAGTAGAATTAGATTGTAAGGAAGGAAATAAACAGCTTCTCTGTAAAATGGAAGTCAGATAAGGTCCAAGGATACCCTAAGGGATTCCAGCTTTCTTCCTGAGGTCATATTTGGTGAAGAGTAATTCAAGTAAAGCAAAGTATCAGTAATTCAAGCTCAGGAACCAGAATGAAGTAAGTGCCAGTAACTAAACAATACAAAGAGTTTTACTCCTAAGAATGCATTTGTGATTATTCTACTCTAAAACAAAAATTAAGAAAATTTGAGTTTTTGAGTATTAATTGCTTCCATACTTTGTAAATAATTTTCAAATGCCTGAGGAGGAGATTTACTTTATCCAATATTTTAGCATAACATCACATAAACCTGATTCTACAACACGAGTAATACTAAGAAGTTTTGAACAGTAGAAATTGATTTCACCAGGTTGTACAAGAATCATTGAAAGGAACACTGTAGTAATACACATTGGGCCTTTATGTTATAACTTCTTTCAGCTGATACAAACATGAGCATGAATTAGAAGAAACTACTTTCTTTCTGTTCTCCAGCTTAAGCTGTGAGTCATAAAATATTCACCTATACGAGTCCAAAAGAAGGAATCAATCTCAAGCTCCCAGCAAACCTTGAGAGAAGATACCACAAGGAGAACCTTTTTGGGAAGAGAAAGACAGAGGCAGCACTTTTGGGTGTATTACAAAATAAACCATTTTGTAGATGTCAACTGTGTTGACACAGTCATCATTACTCCTGTCTATCACAATGGACAAGGAGATGCATGTGGCAGAACAGCTCAGGGAAAGAAGGTTATGTACAAGCTTGGCAGGAAATGTTGAAACTACAGTTGAGGAGATTGCTTCCTGTGTAAAATAAGCATAGGATAGACTCAGTTATTAGCCATTTTTCTAAGCCCATCCCAGAGCTGGCAAAAATCCCAGTGAGATCTGAAATTGAAATCAGTGATGGCTTGTCTGGGCTACCAGCTGCTTTTAAGGTCTGAATGTGCAGCATGACATGCATTTAAACAGAATGCATACAATAAATATGTGACAAATAAATTATTCCAGAAAATTTGGCTTTAGTTTTAGTTAATAGAATACAAAACACTAGGTACCAGCTAGGGACACAAACAAGGACCTAGAATTTTAAATCTTTGTTCCAGTTTTAGTAAGTCATTTCATTTGCCCATCCTTTTCTCTCCGGCTAGACTTGTGATTACTTAATTCTCCTCCAATTTCATTTTTGTTAGTTATGATAAATATTAAGTTTTATTAGTATACTGCATCCTGCTTTGCAGGGGGGGTTGGACTCAATGATCTCTAGAGGTCCCTCCCAACCCCTACAATTCTGTGATACCTATTCACATCTAAAAAACCAAACCCATAAATTATAAAATATTCAGATATTTTAATTAAGCGTATAATGCTGATTTACAATTTACTAATAATAAAAATTATGATTAAACTTTGTATTTCTAAAAAAGTGAAGGCTCTTGATAATTCTAAGAACTGTTCTGTGATCTCAAGACAGAAGATGCGACACAGCACAAGTACAGAAAAAGAATGAAGGTTGTATAATCAGCCGCCTTCATTTCTGAACTTCTCAGTGCAGCAACAAGGCAACCACAGCATTTCCTTAATATATTTTTTCATCAGAGATGCACAATATGTGCACCAATATTGGGTCACAACAGGGGTTACTGCCAACACGCATTAGCATATAGTATGCTTTCCAGTTCATTTTTCTCTCTTAATTGAGAGTCCTAGCTAGCCATGATTGGTGTCATTTCCACTGTGACCTTTTATCTTTTTCGCAGTATGATTGCTTCACTGGGAACTTGCCATGTTACCTTGATGAAAAAAGAGAAGCTTTATTATATAATAAAGATAGGTCATTTGAAAAGATAATATAGGCATCATTCTCTTCAGGCACAAGAAAACGGAGATAAAAAGTCCCTGTTTTATCCAAAATGCCCATACGATTTTTCTGCAAAGATAATATGCTAGTTTCCATGTTGTAAAACTATTTTTTCTTTAATTATTGTTTGAAAGACATACTGTAAAGAATTTAATTCCTCTTTATTTTTTTTTTTCTTTTTAGAGGTACATGCTATACTTTATTTCATTTTTTCCCTGATGAGCTGCTTCCAATTCATACACAGCCATCACAAAAAATTTGTTAGAGGAATATTCAGATTATATACAGGTGTTTACCAAACCTGTTTCCAAACACCACTATTCATGACTATCAAAACAGAACAACACTCCCACACCAAACTCAAGCTATTCAGTCGGTACACACAACTGCTTTTGAGTGGATTAGAGCAGCAATAAAGTAAGCCAAGCAATTCAACTTCACTTGTAACAGTCTGCACTAGCAGAGGCGACCCACTGTCACCGCTGATGGGGTGCAACACCCATCATTCCAGTGAGCTCACATCCACTAGTAGGGCTGTATAAATGTTAAGCAAGCATGAATAAATGTCAGTGGGTGCCATCTTTTCTGCATGGAGGAACTCAGTTCCACTCTTTTGCTTCATCCGCACTTCCACATCAGACACTGTTCTGTCAGACTGCCCCTCTGCTGCTGTCTGCCAACATGTAACAGGATATTGGTGGACAGGTTCAACATCACCTCCAACATCGTGGGCCATTATAATAAAATAAGAGGCATACTTCCAGAGCAGTGTAGTGTGTGTATGTATATATATAGGTTTTTTTACTTTGGTGAAAAAAAACAAACAAAAAAAAAAAAAACAAAAAAACCCCACATTTCTTTGGTCTTGTTTGCCTATAAATTAGACCTCCTAGGAGTATTTACTGGCAGAAGACTTGGAGGGGGAGTAAATGAATCCAGCCTCGTAGAGATGGCTGGGAGATACCACTGTATCCTGTGAAGGCTGGATACAAGCTGGCATCTCCCTGCTTATTTGCAAGGCCTGGAAGAAGGGAAAAAAGGAGTTATTTCTGAGGTACATGAAACCAGAAGTTGTAGATCCAAAAGAGCTGGCTCTATCACTTTGGACTATAAGAGTACAGTCATACATATCAACTGAACTAAACAACAGGTGTACTGAGCAACACAATTTTGGGGGACTCACCACCACTGGAGACCAACACCTGACATCAAGACATCGCTGAATTGAGGAGTGGTGAACTGCTTTGTTGTGACTGTACATTCTCTGTCTCACTTTCCCCATTTTCTATCTTTTACACTTTGCAGTAGCCAGTTGTCTAATATTGTCTTACCGTAATGCTTATTAGTCATAACTAGCAAATTAGACAATTTTACACACGAGCACGAGTAGGGTATTAGTTAAGAAAGCTCTCCGTAAATTGATATATATTATTTCTCTGAGTTTTGGATGACTCTTGCAGTTGTGACCCCTATTAACTAAGGGAGGCATGATTCAGGAGACAGAAATATATTCACCTCCCTCAAAGCCTACTGAGCGGAATGAGACAATACCCCATAGATGTCTTTTTTTTTTTTTTTTTTAGTCAAATACAATGTTCTCCTCCAGCTCTTATCCAACTAACGAAGAAACTATAGCATAAAGCAAAGTAATACATTTCCCCTTCATTCAGCAAATACAGTATTTCAGTTGAGGAAATTGAGATCTTGCTGGCTCAAAGCTATATTTGTTTTGCAAGTATCATATTTTCACAACTTATAAAGAAACGTAAGCCAGGGTATCTTCACCTCATTTCCTCATACTCCCTAAAACTATAACCACCCTCCTTTGCACAACTGAACTATTAACATTTCTATGTGTCTATTGCGTTTTATAGAGATAGTATCGTAGAATCATAGTATCATAGAACCACCAAGGTTGGAAAAGACCTTCAAGGTCACCCAGTCCAGCCATCCACCTACCATCAATATTTCCTCAAAAAAGCATGTCCTTTAGTACAACATCTACAAGTTTCTTGGGCATCTCCATGGATGAAGACTCAACCACCTCCCTGGGCAGTTTATTTCAGAATCTAATCACTCTTTCAGGGAAGTTTCTCCAATACCCAACCAAGGGGAGTAATGATCCTTCTCAGTTCCACTCCTGGGTATTGGTGATATTATCAAATTACTCTGTGCCTGTACCTCATATCAGTAAAATATCCAAGTGACTTACAGCTTTGCAAGGTATAACTATATTAAGAGAATTCTGAATTAGCAGCTGTTGCTTAACTGTGAAGCATTTCACTACTGATGTTTAAATAACATTCACGCAGCCATCTAACTTTACCAAAATTCATTTTTTATTTGAAGAGCTTTAAATCTTTTCTTTGATTTCTACTCCTTTTTGCTTCAAGTATTATAGATTAACTTGTTCACATTTAATTTTTTTTCCACATTCTCTTCTGTAACTATAGTAAGTTTTGTGTTTCTTCTGCTAATCTTTCACTTAACACATTTTTTTCCTCCAATAAAACAGAAAAATAAAAAGTTCCAGTTCCTGACCTTATCACAAGCTCCAGTGCAGACCAGGAAGCAGAATGCTTCCTCAGCTGGGTATCTGTACATATTTATCTCAGCAATGGGCAGCAACCAAGCAGCAGCAACCCAGACTTAGAGAAGAATTAATTTTTCATACCCTGCAGCAAAGATAATTATTGTCTTAACTAGGTGGCACGGTATCCCTTTCACTTTTCTCACTTCACATGTGATCATTGTTGAGCTATTTCTGGCACTGTATGGTTTGGGAATCCTAATGGAATAGCAGTCCAGAACAACTCACAACTCATGGGTAAGCAAAAGAAGGTGTAAGATGACAAGGAAGCTCCACTGAAAAGGTGTCACTCCTTTCCACCTCCACAGTGCCCTCTGCAACATTCACATCTGTACTCTGACATGACAAAATTTGGCACCCAGTGTCTTTGCAAAAGATGCATGCAGATGAATAACAGGGAGCTGCAAAACTTTTTTCTTTCACTTTTCAGAGAAAGGAAAACTTTGTACTCCATTTGTACTCCCATACGGGACTGAGAGGTAACACTAAAGAAGGGCAAAAGGCTTTATTGATCAAAAATGTTGTCTTACACTAATGCAAACCAGGAAAACAATACTTTCTAAATGTAGAACTCTGAGCAGCTCTATCAAGCAGAGCACATACAAACTGCTGGTTTATAAAAAATTGCCCTGAGCATGCCAGGCAGCTTTTTCCTCCAAGCCTTGTTCTGAACGGCCCAGTGGCTTGCAACCTGTTGGAGCAAGCATCATGCCTCCCCAGCAGGCTCTCTTCCTTCATTCTTCCAGGCCAGGCTGGCTACCATTTTCCCCATAACATTACCAGAAAGCTTCTACACTCCACCTAAAAATCCACCTGCCCCACCTCTAGTGGCAACAACTCTTGTAAGTCCACCTCACAAGAAGAGATTTCTCTTCTATTGAAGGAACCTACCTGGGCCAAGCTTTAGCAAACTGCAGAGAATAAGCAAATAGAAAAGAATCTTCACCGTAGAGGCATCCACATGATGGAACAGCATCAGTTTTTCCCTGCAGCTCCATGGAGGTAGAGGTAAATGCCCTGGATTAGGCTCTGAGCCAGCTGAACCAGCCTCTGGAGGGGGAAATAATTTCAGTGACTCAGAAATTTGAAGATTTTTGCCCCATAGCTCCAAGGACATGGCTGCTATAAGGAGATCTGCTGTCACTAAAATAGAGCAGTAGCACTATTTTCTGTAGAGAAAAATATAACTCAGATGAAGTCTCAGATTATCAGAAAATTACAAGATAATTCAAATGTGTTAGGAAACTAAAAAGACTAGTAAATAGTTCGGGTGCACAAAAATATGTATAGCAGTAACAAATGCATTCATAGCTTTTGAAAGAGTTATGAACTATGACTTGGATAACTTAGCAAAGGAAAAGGTTACATCAGAACTGAAGACTTCTGCAAAGAAAACTGCAAAGCAAAGCTGGAAATTGAAGCTTAATCCAGATGTCTGAGGAAAAAAAAAAAAACACTGAGAAACAGGTTAACACGTTAAGTACTCTGTCTGCAGTCCATTTCTGGAGCACTGTGTCCTGTGGCAAGGAGATATACTGGAGCAGAGAAGTAGTGAGGAGGAAGAAGCAGAGACAAACATTGTTATGGACTAACTGCAACCACCCCACCACCGCTCGTGCTTCTTGGGAAGGCAGAAGGATTAGGAATGAAACCAACCCTTGGAAGAGTGCAGGTGGAAAAGCGAGTTCAGGGTTTTGTTTGTCGCCATCCTACTCTATTTTGAAATGAAAGTAAATTTGTTAAATCTAGACAGGCCATGACAGTAACCCTGTGTCTCTCTCTACTGAGGAGTTTTCTATCCTATTTTCTCCCTGTGTTCTGTCAAGGGTAGGATGTGAGACTGGCTTTAAGGGCATCTGGAAGCCAGCCACAGCCAAAACCACCACACAGGAAGGCAACTTCCTAGATGGGCACAGAGAACATGCGCTGTGCCCAGACACAGAGACTCTTCCCTGTGCCTTGTACAACATACAGCATAACATCCATGGGGGCAAGCTGGGGACAGGCTGAAAGCAGTGATCTCAGGAGGAGCTGCCAAAACTGACCTACCAAAACAGAGGAACATAAGTACATAGGAAACAGGCTCCCCTAGAAAGAAAAAAAGAATTCACCAATCCCAAGCAACATGATCAAAGTTATTCCCACTTTCAGTGAGAGCTAGGAACTGATAGCCACCCAGCCTGGAGTTCCCTTGACAGCAGCAACATATGTACAACACCCAAACCCAAAAGAGACATACTTCACCCACACAATACATAAGCCATGGATTTGCTTTTATGAACAAGTCTTGCTTTATTAACATTTTCACATAATTTATGTTTCTAGAAGGGCTATTCAGTATCTACATAGAAATTGCTTATTGCTTTTCAATAAAGATCAACTTACACCAAACATATGAATCTGGCAGTACAACTTAATATGAATAATTTTTAGGAACTATGCAGTTACTTCCAGTAACATTACCAATGTTTCTTCATAAGCCTTCTCTTTTCAGTCCATTTCACTGTGTCTGCCCCTTTTCCCCTCACAGACTCTCCATGCTTGGATTTCTCATCCTTTTCTTCCTTTTTCTTATGTTTTGCCTCACTACTCACTTAGTCGTCTGAAAGGCTGCCTTCATTTTTATAGCAGTCACTGAATTTTGAGACAGCTCTCTTGAGGACCTTTACTGTCTCCAGACTGCTACTCCCCTCATCTGCATTCTCCAAGTGTCGTGTTTTGTACTTCCTCTTTCCACCAGGCTTTTTGCTTCTCATTCTTTCTGTCTCTCCAGAAGAGCTCCTTGACGAGGTGCTTGATTGACTCCTTGATCTGTATCGTTCATGTCTCTCATGGCGTCCTGGCGGTCTCTGCAGATCTGTCCTTTCGGTGGAGGACTGGATCCTGAATTCTGGATCTGTTCTGTTCTTCCTTGAACAGTGAGCTTGAGACTGAGTCCTAATCCTGCAAGAGGAGCTTTCTCCAACTGTCTTTTAACTATGTAAAAGGCATCTGCTTTCATAACCAGCTCTTCTGTAATGACAATCACTGTCTTGACTGCTTGACCTCCTTTGGCCATGGCCTTTGTGATGTGATCGTGGTCTGCTTGAATCTCTGGAGGTAGTGCTCTCACAACTACTGGAGAGAGACTGGCTGATCAGGGAGAGGCCTCTTTTGCTCTGAGGTTTGCTACCACCTCTGCTTTTTGATCGTTTCTTCTTAAGCTGGTGTTCACAGAGACGCTCCCTGCAAGGCTGATGGCCACAACTGTCATCATTGTACTGTGGACAAGCCTGCAGACTTCTGGTCTTTTTGTTTCTGGACAGACTATGGCTACAGGAAGAGCACTCTGTCCATTCCTGGAGATGGGCTCCAGTCTGAGTTGCTCGGAGAATTATCTTTATCTTTGTTCTTCATTCTTTGACACTGTCTTAACTGCAGAGAGTAAGGAGCTTTGACAGCTACTCCCATAATATTTGTACATGAGGGAGTAATGTGATGAAGTCCTGTTTGGTTTGCTGTCACCCCAGCTGCAACCCTGGATTGACTGCTCTTTCTTCACATCTTCCCTCTTCTCCCTGAAGGACTCCTCAGAGTCTGTGGACAGCTCAGCCAGTTCTGATTCCATGTCAGCATCAAAATTAACACAGCCAGTAACATCATGATACGCTGATGAAGAGTCACAACCAGCCTGTAACTGAGACTGCAGCATGGTTCTTCTCACAGCACTGCCATCATCAGAGCTCTCTAATAACTCTGAAAAAGAAGCTATGGTTGCACCATACTCTTCTGAAGGTAAATACAAAGGCTCTGGAGTTTCATCATCCCATGGGGCCTGACCAACACTATGATTAGATGAACCACACTCTAACTCTAGAGAATCAGCTGAAAAGCCTGATGCAACGTCTGAACTGCTTCCTTCAGCTTGTGATGGTGTGGAATAGTCATAACTGACATGCTGACCCTGTGCCTCAAAGTCTGAAAGACTTCGACCAAAAGTGATGGTGCTGAGATTAGGGCTAGAAGGAGATTCACTTCTGGAAGGCCTAGGTACGTCATTTTCGGTGCAAACTAAATGAAAAATAGAATGGAAGGGCTGTTTGCAGATTGGGCATTCTGCTTTAATTTTTGACCATTCTTGGGCAAAACAGCAGCAGAACCTGTGCCAGCAACAATCTAGATATGCAACATTGTCAAATTGCTCCAAGCAAATGGGGCACTTAGAGTCAGGATAGACGTCTAATGGCGTGGTCTCCAGCTTGCTGGTGTTAGCTTTGGGCTAACAGCTGTCCTCTGCAAACAGGCTGTGGAAGCAGTGTTCTACAAAGAGACAAAAAGCTGTGTGAGAACATATGGAAAGAAAATAGTTCATATTTCACAAAAAAATAAGTAAAAAACACCTCAGTCTTGTTGGCCCTCCCCCCATCCCCACCAATACAAAAAACTCTATGAAAGCCAATCCAAAACTTAACCCTAAAACTACAGCTTGGACTCAAATGATTGTGAATTATTTCACGAAAGAAAAGCAAAGGCTTGGCCATTTCTAGAATGTTACAACTGCCAGATTACATGTAACATTGACAACTACAGCAAAAACATTTTGGCAAGATACGTGCCCCACTGAATTTACATCTGGTTTTGCAAGAATTTCTGTCAACAGTTTGATCAAAACTTCAGGAAAAAAAATCCTATAAAACTACATTTTCTCCAGAAGTTCATCCTTTAATATGGGATGAGGATGAGTGACTTGGCACAGTAACAAGATTTTGCTACTGAACAGCACCCTGCAACCTAAACTCAGAAAATTTAGCTATAAGGAATGTTGAAAAGCCAGGGAAGTATAATTTAAGGCCAATTCCCAACAAAAGGTAGAAGCATTTTCTGATTGATTTTTGAACCCCGAAATATCAGTATGGAAGAAACTAAATATGAATTGTCAACACATAAGAGATGGTATATCAGCATTTTGAGATAGGCAACACTTCCTGTTGCAGAAGAAGCCACTCAAATACTGCTTTGTCCTATGGGACTATTGTGTTACTGAACACTGCGCAGAACTCCTGTTCAAGGATCTGGAAATCTTACACTAGTTACATCTTCTCATGATAATGCACTGACATTTCATTTCTGCTACAGGATTCTGGACATGCAGCTTTGTGAGGAGTTTCACAGTACCATTATAGTGAAACTGTTTCATTCATTTCACCTGTATCAATGCTCTGTAGTCACACATACACTTTACTCACATTCACATTTTCCCAAATAGCTACAAGTTTATCTACAGAAATTTGGATAACAAGGGAAAAATGCCTGAATGCAGGTGTTCACAGAAACACAGAATGACTTGGGTTGGAAGGAACCTCAAGGATCATGAATCTCCAACCCCCTGACACAGGCAGGGCCAACCTCCCCATTTAATACTAGACCAGGCTGCCCAGACCCCATCCTATTTGGCCTTGAACACCTCCAGGGACTGGGCATCCCCAACCTCTCTTGGGCAGCCTGTACCAGCACCTCACCACTCTCATCATAAAGAGCTTCCCCCTGACATCCAAACTAAATCTTCCCTCCCTCAAAGTAAAACCATTTTCCTCCCTTCCTGTTTGCAGGCTCCCTTTAGGTACTGAAAAGCTGCAATTAGGTCACCCCACAGCCTTCTTCTTCCAGGCTAAACAAGCCCAGTTCCCTCAGCCTATTTTCATAGGGGAGGTGCTTCAGCTCCCTGATCATCTTCATGGCCCTCTTCTGGACTCTGTCTTTCCTGTACTGGGGACTCTAAACCTAGATGCAGCACTCCAGATGGGGCCTCACAAGAGCAGAGACAATCGCCTCCCTGTCCCTGCTGGCCACCCCTCTCCTGACAGAGCCCAGGATACCATTTGATTTTCAAGCTGCAAGAGCACACTGCTTGCTCACATTAAGTTTCTCATTCATCAGGACCCCTAGGTCCGTCTCTTCAGGGCTGCTCTCAAGGACTGCTCCTTCCAGTCTGTATAGATACCTGGGATTCCTCTGGCCCAAGGGCAAAACCTTGCTCTTTGCCATGATGAGCCTCATTAGGTTCACCCATGCCCACCTTTGAAGTCTGTAGAAGTCCCTCTGAATGGCATCCCTTCCTTCCACCATTTCAACCGCACCACTCAGCCTGGTGTCATCAAGAAACTTGCCGAGGGTGCACTCAATTCTGTCACTGATGTCATTATAAAGATGTTAAAGAGCACCAGTCCCAAGACAGACTCCTGGTGGATGCTGCTCATTACCAGCTTCCACCTGGACATAGAACCATTAATCATCACCCTCTGTCTGCAGCCTTTCAACTAATTTCTTATTCATCAAGTGATCCACCTATCATATCCACATCTCTCCAATCAAAGAAGGCCACAAGATTGGTTAAGCATGACCTTACCCTGGTGAAGCTGTGCTGGCTGTCTTGGATCACATGCTTATTTCTCATGTGACCAAGCATGCTATCCAGGAGGATCTGTCCCATGATCTTCCCAGGTACAGAGGTGAGACTCACCAGCCTGTAGTTCCCCAGGTCCTCCTTGTTCCCTTTCCTATAAAAAGGAGTGATATGACCCTATTTCCACAGTCGCCCAAGACGTCACCTGACAGCCATGACTTCTCTAATATGATGGAGAGCAGCTCAGCAACCACCCCAGCCAGCTCCCTGAGAACCCTGGGATGCACGCCATCTGGCCACATAGACTTGTACACATTCAGTCCCATCAGGTGGTCTCAGACTTGCTCTGCTCTTACAGTGTGTGTGTGTGTGTGTAGGGGGGGGGGGGGGGGGGGGGGGGGGGGGATTTTTGCCCTGATCCCAACCTAGAGGTTTAGGGATACAGGGTTCAGGGACATGGGTAATACTAGAATCCTGGTTACCAGTGAAGACCAAGGCAAAGAATTTATTCAGTACCTCAGCCTTCTCTTTTTTCTGAAGAAGCCAGTTCTCCTTTTACATTTATCAAGGAGGTATGAGGTACACTCATTTTGTCCTGTCACATCTGGCAATATACCTGTAGAATGTCTTCCTATTGTTTTGCAGATCCCTTGCTAAGTTCAGTTCTGCCTGTGCCTTGGCTTTCCTGATCCAAGGTCTGCAAGTGCAGATGGCATCCCTGTATTCTTCCCAGGTAACACACCCTTGTTTCCAGATCTTGTATGCACTTTCCTTCTCCCTCAGTGTGCCCAGCAGATCCTTGCCAAGCCATGCCAATTTCCAACCTCCTCTGCCTGCTTTCTTATTCAGAGGGATGGAGACCACTTGTGCTCTCAGAAAGGCACCCTTGGAGAGTAGCCAGCTCTCCTCAACATCCTTGTCTCTAAGGACAGCATCCCAGGGGATCTTGGCCAACAATCCATTGAACAGCTTAAAGTTCGCTCTTCCAAAGTTCAGGGTCCTGACCCCAGTCCCTGCCAGGCACACATTCCTCAAGGTCACAAACTCAACCAGGGCATGGGCACTGCAGCCTAGGCTGCCTCCAACCTTAACACCTTTAATAATCTCCTCTGCACTGGTGAGCAGCAGGTCCAGCAATGCTTCTCCTCTGGTTGGTCTGTCCAGTACCTGGACCAGAAAGCTAACATCAATGGATTCCAGAAGCCTTCTGGACCTCTTGCAGCTCACCATGTGGTCTTTCCAACAGATATCTGAATGGTTGAAGTCCCCCATCAGGATAGGGACCTGTGAACACAATGCCTCCCACATCTGAAGCAGGAAAGCCTGATCAACAATCTCTCCTTGATCAGGTGGCCTGTAGTGTACCCTTATCACCAGCTGGGCTCTGTTAGTCCCATCCCTAATTCTAACCCACAGGCTCTCAACCTGTTTCTGTTTCCCAGAGGAAGCTCCTCACAGTCTAACCATTCTTTGACATAGACGGCAACTTGTCCATCCTTTCTACCTTGCCTATCCCATCTAAAGAGCCAATACCCCTCAATGGTGGTATTCCAGTTATGGGAGTCATCCCACTGAGTTTCCATGATAGCAACAAAGTCATAACTTTCCAAGCGCATCATTGGTTTCCAACTCATCCTGCTTATTTTCCAGGTTGTGTGCATTGGTATAAAAGAACTTCAGCTGGGCTTTCCATCTCACCACCTTTACAGAGAATCTAGGATCCCCTAGAGCAGCAGCATCCCCAGCATCCCCTGCCCTAGTCCATCTCTAGGTAGGTAGTCCATCTCATTTTGTACCCTTCCCCCTTCATACCTAGGGTAAAGACCTTTCAATGAGTCTCACCAGTTCCTTGACTAAGATCCTCTTCCCCTTGGAGACAGGTTGCTTCCATCTGCAGCCATCATGCTAGGTGCCAAGCAAATTGCCCCAGGGAGGCAGCATACGTCCCTGTGGGTAGGATCAGGCCAACATATAAGGCCTTCCATTCTTGTCAGGAGGCAATTGTCTTGAGATGTAGGGTTTGCCTTGGGTAAAGCGGTCATCTCAAACATCTACACCTTCTCTCACCTTTCCCTTGAGTTCCAGGGCCTCAACGTATTTTGCAGAGGCACCTGGGGAGCCAAGGATAGTCAGAATGGGAGATGCCCATTTCACCAAGCCAGTATCCATTTCCACACCTCCTCCTCTCTCAAATTGTTGCTATGGGGAGGAGAGAGGGCTCACTGCAGCACCATCTGCCTGCCAGTTCTCCTCTACCACCTGTTTGCAAGGCAGCAGTGGGTGACATGCTCCATGTGGAGGACTGGCACCACCAGTCAAACTCCCTCTCATATTCATTTATGGTCCTCAGCCTCTCTACCTCCTCCTTCAGGAGGACCAGAAGGCTGAATAAGTATAAGACGTGACCAGTTAAATGACAAGTACTGCCTCCATTGTCTGGCACTCATCATAGCCAGTGATCTGTATTCTTGTGTTGGGACCTCAGTCTGAGTCTCCACATTCTTCTTGGCTGCAGTCTTCCTTCTATGTGAACATGGGACCTCTGTCTGTGTCTCCACAATTTTTATGGCAGAAGCCTTCTGCCAGAGTGCAGCCATGGCAAACGAGCAGGCTCACTAACACTACAGGATAGCCTTAATGAGCTGTGTCTGATCGGCCCCACATGTTCAGCACTCTCTGAAATATAAATATGTTCTGGTTGTGTCAAATTAGACACTGAAAGATTTTAAAAACCTTAATTTACTTCTTACTTATGAAAGCTGAAAATAATTCATCCTGCCCTTCAACCACCTTATTAAATTGCAGAGTAAAATACTTTTAGTCTAAGGAAACCAGTACAGTAAGAAGAGTTAAAAAGGATCTTATCTGCACTGATAGTCTTTTGCATATTATGCAGTTTTTCTTACACAGTCATTAGGAGCAAGTATTTAGGAGTAAGTATTCAGATAACTCTCTGACTCATAAGTAACAGAAAGATTTCTTCTTCAGCTGCTACTGGGTGGAGGTCAAACATGAGGTTTAGTAATATCATAACTTTCCTCAGAAAGAAAAGCAAACCAGTGATAAATCTTCAAAAGAGGATAAGTTTCCAATGGGAGATGGTTACTTCATCTTCTGTATTTTATCATAGGTTCATTATTTAATTTAAAAGTTATTTGGTTCTTGAGTTCTGTGGCTCTACAGCTACCAGCTATGCAAGAAAGAAGGGTTTGTTAACATATCTTAATAAAGAAATTATTAATATAAGATAATAATAAAGAAATAAACACATTTTGTCAGAAAGCTATTCCTTAGCCTAAGCAAGGCAGAAAGGAAATTAACATTTCGTTAATGGTTCTTATAAAATGATTGCATATTATTTTCCCCCTTCCACTACTCTGACTATGGATTCTATTTATTTTACTCTGGCTATGTATTCTCACCATATTATACTTATCCTTCCAATACATTTTTCTTTTTGATTCTTGTCCTCCAAGATATGAGTATTGTAGCAATCAAGTTTATAACTATCTGCACTGTAATACTAGGCAATATATTTAGATATCTAGTGAATTCTTAACAACTTGCATAAAGCACCAAACAAGTAGAATTATCTGTAAAACTGAGTCAGTAAAAGAAAACCTGAGAACAATGTTTCCTGTGGCTTTAATACCTGAAAGTCTGGCATGCTTGGTGAACTTCTGTGATTTTTTCTGAATGCATGTTTGTTTTTCCACAACAAAGACACTAAGATACCATTTCTAGCTCCTTGATAACTCTTTCTAGTCCAATACCCTTACTAAAAAAAAAGAAGTACAAACAAAAATAAAAAATGTGGTTTCATCTTAACATTACAATTTAAAAAAAAACCAACACCTATTTGAAGACAGTTAACACAATTCATAAACTTTCCACTTTCACAAGTACAGTTTTGTCTGTAACTGTCACAGTAGGCAACATGACAGCTCTGAGCCATTCTGGGTGCTCAAAACTAACTAGTTTTCTGCTTGTGTAAGCATTATGAGCTCCTTTGGAACTTCCAAAGACCTGAGAGAAAGTAGCACCCACTTCAAAGCCTAGCAGCTAAGTAGCTTATTCCTAGCAGGAAAAGCTTTCTGCCATTGAGCACAGCAGTGAAGAACATTTCTAAACTTGAATTCTGGGAAGTTCATACCAGATGGACATCAGGATCTAAGGCAAAGAGGGTGAAAACAGAGGCTTAGTTACTCTATTCTTTAATTCTGTTTAGGTTATATATGAAATATTTGCTTATGCATATCAAGCATTTTCACAGAATGGTTCACATTTCTTTCAACTAATTAAGACTTCCAAGTTTTCCTAGATGTAAAACTTTCCATTCTGAGTATGGTGCCCAAGGATTTAGCAAGCATTACCCCACTAAATAATCTAACCTTGAAATATCAGAGCAACAGCTACAAGTAAACTTTTAAAAGTTTAGAGCAACTTATGGGTAGAAAACAAATTTACTTTATCAGTTCTCACCCACTGTTAATAATTTTAGAGTCAGTGTATCATCCTTACACATGTTGTCCTCCATCAAATAAGAAGATATAGAAGATAAATTTGCTCCTGTCAGATTTAATCAAAGAATCTAAAAGAAAGCAGAAAACCTTATTCATTTACAGAGAGACAACAGGAAGAAAAAAACCCAACACTTCCTTATGCATGGAAGTGAATATTTGGGATACTTCAATGCTGTAGTCATTTTAAACACTGACATACAGCACATCTCTCCGTGTCTCTAAATGAGCTGATTGAAATGTTTAAAAATAAATCTAAGTTAAAAGCCAATAGGAATGGATACAGTAAGATTAACAGTGTACACCAAAGCACAACATTTTCTGATATGAAATAAAATAAATACAAACACTATAATCACATCTGCTAAAGAGACATGAAACTATATACAAAAAAACTCTAGATTACTAAAAGAAGGGAAGCATGGAGAGATGATATTTAAGCAAGCTATTACATACTGACTGCCAATAGAAGATATCTCTGAAGTTTCCAGGAGACAAGGAGGGAGAAGAATCTTTAGTGTCTCTAAAGCTTGACTCTTCTGTAATACTTAATTGAAAAAGAAAAGAAGAAAGCAATATGGATATTAATTCTGTGGCTGGTTTTAGTTGCCCTTGAAAGCAACAGCCATAAATCTCAGATGAAGGCAAGTACACTGATGATTTTGATCTTTAATCCATTCTTTCATATGCTTCAAAGGTAAATGATCCTTAAGTAAATGGAGATAAGCAGAACAGCTTTCACTTGTAATCTGAATATCCAAAGATCTATACATCTACTTCAGTGAAGTCAGGACATTTCCCCCCTCTAATTTTGGAGGGAGAGTTTGTCTGTGTGTATGTATGCATGCATGTGTGCACCTACCCACTCATGTATGAACAGATGAAAACTAGGATCTAATACGAGGGAAAAAAGCAAAATAAAATGCTTTTGGTACATTTACTTCTTTCCTCTGTAACAGTAATGCTGACATGAACCAATGATGGAAAAAAGGGAATCAAACAAGAGATTTTAAGCAAAACAATCAAGCATCATACTCGTTCATAATATTCTTCACTGATCTCCCACATAGTTTTCAAACTCAGGGGGTGGAAAAAAGTTACTGCTCTTCCCCTGTGAAGACATTATCAAGCAGTGGGTTCAGGAGAATCCCTTCAAGTTCAGCAAATCCAAGCGGAACATCTCACTTATGGGAACACATGCTATCAAAACAAGCTGTGGAATGAAAGGATAGAACATAGCCCTGCCAGAAAAGTCTTGGAGGTACCGGAATATGGAAAGCTGGACGTGACAGCAATGTGCCTTTCAAGCAAGAAAGCCAACTGCATCAAAAGAAGCATGGCCAGCAGGGTGAGGGAGGTGATCCTGCCCCTCTGCTCTGTGCTGGTGAAGCCTCACCCAGAGTTCAGCATCCAGGTGTGGAGTCCTCAGTATAGGAGAGACATAGACCTGCTGGAGTATATCCAGAGGAGGGCCACAAAAATGATCCAAGGGATGGAACAGCTCCCTTATGAGGACAGGCTGAGGGAGCTGGGGCTTTTCTATTTGGAGAGGAAAAGGCTCCAGGGAGACCTCAGAGCAGTCTTTCAGTATCTAAAGGGAGGTTACAAAAAAAAAAAAAAAAAAAAAAGAAAATCTTTAGAAGGGTTGTGACAGTATCAAACTAAAAGAGGGGAATTCAGACAATATATGGAAAACTGTTAATAAGATAAGGGCGGTGAGGCACTGGAAAAGGTTACCCAGAGAGTTGGTGGATGCTCAGTCCCTGGAGATAAAGACAAGGCTGAGCAGGGCTCTGAGCACCTGATCAAGCTGTTTGTGTCCTTGTTCACTGCAGAGGAATTGGGCTAGATGCTCTTGAAGGTCCCTTCCAACTCAAAAGATCATATAAAAACTTCTCATCCAGTAGGTTTTCAGTAGAAGCATACTGTTTGTACCACAAAAATCATTGTCTCTTTCTAGAGGCCTGGCACTGTTACCAAAACACTCATACAAGGATGCCAAACACTGTCACTGAGAGGCTGCAGTAAATGTAATATTGTGAATGAGCAACTTTATATCCATTGCATAATACAAATCCTGTTGCATGACATGCATTTCCATCTATCACATATCAGGCATCTATCAGCTGCTTTATCTGATAAGAAGAAACCCCAGAGCTTTTCAATATGTGATAGAAGAAAATTTGAAGGATTCTATCTCAGAAAACAACACTGCAACAGTCTGCCTGACTAAAAATGTTCTCGAAATAATAGAGATAATATGTTGCAAACTAGGGCAGAGATCTGTAAGAAACTGGAAGGGAGCAGCAAGAATGAGGAAAAAGGAAAGTCCTGAGAATGGATGGCTCTGTCATTCATTGTATCTCAGAGGAATTACTTAAGAAAACTTTTGAGTGAGTAGTCTCAGAAAAGGGCTACTGTAGCTTCTACTACCTCGCAAGGAGAGAAAGAGGAAAAAAAAGCTGATAGTGTTACACCTAGAAGAAAAGCAAATAAAATCATTATATTTGATACTTCATGTTGCATGCTACCACAGAACAACATCACACCACTACACTAATCACACATGCTTGTCCCACTGAAGACTGGACCCCAGAAAAAGCTAACAAATGAGCATGCAACAGCTCCTGACCTATTTTAAACAAGCATACAAAACACTGTATACAATTAGCTAGTTACCTACTCTGTTAGGGGAAAAATAAGTTCAAATTCACTGGAGAATTTTTAAAGCCATGTTAGTCCAATGGAATAAGCGTTCTCTCTAGCCATTACTTTGACACTGATATATGTAGTTACCATCAAGATAAGTTAAAATTATTTCAAAACACAGCATACTGCAGTTCAATAATCACAAAATTTACCTTTCCTGATTTTTTTTCCCCATGTTCTAGTTTAATCTATTTTATTAAACATCAGCACCAGTGTTTCATATTGAAGTGACTTAACGAAAACAAAAAGCACATGAGTTATATCACAGAAATCGCACATATTCCACTGTACCTGTAACTTTTGCCCTGTCTTCTTATCTGTATTTGACTTTTAGACAAAGTAGATAATGATTACCATCTCTGAAATGCTTGAATTTACCACAGGGGTGCAACTTGATTTCCTCACCAGTTTTAGTAAAGAAAGACTCTTAAAAATCAAATCACTCAAGAACTCTAACTACTTTCTCACAATTAATGCTGCCCAGAAGGATTTCTCACCTCCCAGAATTCAGACATCAAGATTAGCATTTGTTGGCCAGAAATACTATGCAACATACTTGATCTCTGATTATAAAAAATACATACCTTAAAATTACACTTTCAAAATTACACCTTCATAAACACTTACAAAACTGGCATTACTTTTATTTTAAATCCTTACATTTATCACTTAAATTAACCATGACGAAAATAATATTCCTCTAATAAAAAAAATAAAACACACTTTGAGAAATATTTTGGGTCTTTTCTCACTCTCCCTTCACACTTAAAGTGCAACATCCATTACAATTGCTTACTATTATCTTAGCAAAACTGATCAATTTGAATGTCAAATTTAAAAAGCTTGCTACTCCATGAAAGTCAACAATAAAAAACTACTAGCATGAAAGTCCTCTCTTTTCTGCTGCTTTACACCAAAACCATTCATAAATTACCCTTTGAGGAAGAAAAGCTCCAAGAAGCCAGAACACCACAAAAAGAAGCAGAATCCCAATCCCTACCAGCCACTAGCATACCTGCCACGTTTTATACCAATCTTCACTCTGCCATTTGTGGTGCAATTACATGCAGCTGGGCCAGGACCACCTCTAACTGAGACACTCCAACACAAGAACTCAGAGTGTGCACTTTGACCTCTCATCTTCCTGATGTATAGTCATGGAATGTACTAAATCATAGAACTGTGCCCTCAACGAAGGATAACAATGGAAACTTTAATATTTGCCCTAGCCAGGCTGGGACATGTCACCCTATTTTAAGTATGGCAGTAGCTCTTCCTAAACATTGAGCACTCATGAGCAGATGCAGAATGACTTAGCTTACTGAAGCTGTGAAATCTCATTCCTCTGGGGCACATTCAAATGATCAGTGCTGTTCTGTTCTCCCAGCACACATTAGAAATGCTTCCATTTGCAAGCCAGTGCTTTTCAGCATTCTCCATTCTGAGAAAGGCTGAGAGCTGGGGCTATGCAGTAAGGAGAAGGGAAGACTGAGGGAAATCTCATCACTGTGTACAAATATCTAATGGATGGGAGTCAGGTGGATGGGACAAAGCTCTTTATAATGGTGCCCAGTGGCAGAGCAAGGGGCATGAAACTTTCCGTCTCAACATAAGGAAGAACTCGTTCACTGTGAGGGTGACAGAGCTCTGGAACAGGCTGCCCAGAGAGGTTGTGGCATCTCCTTCTCTAGAAACAATCAAAACTCTCCTCTGTAACCTATTCTGTGGAACCTGCCTTAGCAGAGGGTTGAACTGGATGATGTCCAGAGGTCTCTTCTAATCTCTACAATTCTGTGATTCTGTAATTCTTAATTTCAGGACAGAATGAGTCATTTAATGCCTTTGTATTTTCATAAGCCTTGCTGATGTGAAAATGAAGATTCTTTTGTACTTTAATCTTTAAGTAAAATGTTCAGAGATGTCTGATGAATAATAAGACAGAAAGTAGGCACAGTAATTCACATAGCAATCTATGGGCATATATATCATCCTGCAATGGTACATTAATCGCTATCCTTAAAAGACAGCACAGGAGCGATGAAGCTTTTTCAATTCTGTCTACTGCAACTCAGCTATATTCAAGTGTTTTAAATCTGTGCCATTACAGCTGAAGGCAATAACTGTATTTTAATCTGGAAATCTTTTTTATCCTCTTCTCATGTATGATTGGAAGGAAACATAAGCAAACGAGAGGTGACTTTTGAATTCAGCAAGTATCTGAATACAAAAATACTGGCATGCACACAGAAAAGTTATCTACAGAATATAGCATTGTCTCCAAAAGATTAATTTGTTCAAGACACTGAAAATAAAACTTTCTATATATATAAGAAAAAAAACAATAGAGCAGGAAGGAAAGATGTATTTCCCAGACAGTTTTATTCTTGTGACTGAATGGACTATATTTAATTCAGTATACTTCAGTAAGAAAAAGTGAAAAAGTTGGTGAAAGAGGTGAGAGTTTAGTTGTTAAGGAGAGATGTTAAAAAGAACACACACACACAGCAGAAGAGTAGCTAGTCTGATTAAAGTACCCTTCATATTCTGAGATATCCAAGAATCCTTTCAAAGATCATAAAATTAGATTAATGCAAGAAAACATAGAACATACAAGCCTTTCCATATTCATGACAACTTACATATTGCTTTGAAAGGAGGATTTGTCTTAAGAAAAAATGTCAGCCCTGACAAAAAGGTTTTTCCTACATTCCTTTGATTAGTTACTTCAGAAAAGATAAACTGTATTAAGGCATTAGAAAGGTATCATGACTAATTGAAGTTATCACTAGATTTTTGATGGATTTTTGAAAGGTCTTATTTCTTGCTTATGTCCTTCTAATCCTCCTCCACTTCTTCACCTTCTCATCTTCTTTCTCCTTCAACTTCATTTTGGGCATCTTCACCTTCTTTTCTGACCTCACTGTTTCCTTCTCTGTCTCTCACTGTTTTACTTCCTTCTTCCTCAGCCTCTGTGGCGTATACCATTTCTTCAGTTCATTTCTATCAGATTTGCTGATGGGCAAACCTCTGTCCTGAGCAGTGTCCATTGGAGACATTGGTGGAGATAGCAAGTGACAGCTGTGGGTCTTTTCCCTCAGAGGTGACCCCTACAGCCCCTGCACTGACAACACCCTGCCATTATCATCCAGTACACACTCCTATTCAGACGTTGGAGGAGCTCTTTTACCATGCAGTGTCTCTTTTGAACGGGGTAGGCAAATATGGTGGGTTTGGAAATTTTTGTTTGCCTGTTTGATTTAAAAGAGAGTAGGGAATGGGAAGAGGTGAATGCACTCACTGAGAGTTCATAGATAAAAGGCAGAGAGGAAATCTCATTTGCACTACAGGCAGGTATGACTTGCCCAAGGCCTCACCATTACTCGTGACACCTATCATCTTGCCATCATGTCCCTCATTTCCCTCTCTCTCTTGTTGATGCCATTTTTTAGACTTAATTCTTATGCTCCTCATGAGTATAGTTGTAGGGTCCAGAGGTTGCTCTCTCATCTCAAACATGTAGGTAATTCTTGTTGTTGTATTAAGCGACTGCCGAGATATCGCGATGTACGCGACAGGAATGGGCGTTAACGAGATGGCTTCGGATGTAACGCAATAGGCCTCCCCTGCTCTGATTAGTGTTATGCATATCCACTAAGCTGGCTTGTGGGTGTAGACGAAGCACATAAGATATATAGGCAGGTTGCACCAGCTAATAAAGGGCCATTTTCTTCTGCTCACCAAATTGGTGTGAATGCACAGTTACTTGGTCCTGGCCTGCTCAAGGTCAGTGTTGTAGATATGAATCTCTACAAATTCTAGAGGCATTAGTCGCAAAAGGTATGTCCAAATGTTAACTCCTTTCTTATAAACAAGTGTTTGGTACAATTAACCATGACAAAATGCTGTCTCTGGGGAATGCTGAAATTATTTTTGACATCCTGCCATTGACTTTTGTAACAGGATAGAAATCATGACAACTTTGCAGGCACACTCAATGTAACAAATCCCTTGCAGTTCTGTAATGCTTCTACCTTGCCACCCAAACTCTTGTCCCCTGGGTGACAACAAGGCTGCTGCCGTAGATGATGACCAAGCTATTGCTCCTTGGCCTTCTGCTTCTGAAGAAAATAACCGCAATGGAAAGCAAAGGTATAAGGACTTTTTTCTTTCCTTTATTTATTTTTTATTTTGAGGGAGGGGTTGCAGGACTGACAGGTCCTTCTCCTTTGGAAATTCCCTTGCTTGATTATATTTAAAAAATAAAATCTGAACTAGAGATAAACTAACAGTTCTTGCAGGTCTTTTCTAGTTCTAATATGGTTCTAGATTTTAGTTCTGTGATTCTAGAAAGTGAATCACAGGCAAAAAGAAAAATTATCTTTTAAACTATGAGTGATGTGCTCTG
This sequence comes from Callipepla squamata, assembly GCA_002218305.1. Classification (NCBI taxonomy): domain Eukaryota; kingdom Metazoa; phylum Chordata; class Aves; order Galliformes; family Odontophoridae; genus Callipepla; species Callipepla squamata. The sequence continues at coordinate 39,047 of MCFN01001034.1, forward strand.
TACTAATGCAAACTCAGTAGTTCTATAATAGCTTCAACTATTCTCACAACTCACTTTCCACCATGATTATGCTGTGTTCTTTCTCAACTTTTTCTTGGAAATTGGCCACATATATTCCATACCTAGTACAGTAAGCAAAAGTATTTCATGGGTCAGGAAGTTCTGAAATTAAACTAATTTAATCAAATTTATTTTCAGTGCTCCAACTTGACTTTACTAGTAGCATGGATCATTCTGAAAATAAACACATTCTGAATAAAACACATTTTTCAATTCATAAAATTAAATACTGGGAAAGATAATAAAAATATGGCATAGATTACAGAAGTAAAAGGAAATAAAGTTGGTTCAAGGGTAGGGGAAGGCATGCATCTTTCTGTTTATTTCTGGTCTATCTTCTGCTTCATGAGAGAACACCTGAAGCACTCCTGATCTGTTTCTTTGTCTCTTTATGCATCAAAAAATAAAAAACCATGGAAAGTACTGATGGCGCTCTGACTAAACTTTTGACAGTAGATCAACCAACACACCAGTATATCCAGTCTGAAACTTCTGTCTGTTGAAACAAGGAAAACAGAAGTTCAGAAATTAATTCTTTCCATGTGGTCAGCATACCACCCCAGGTCTCCCTTATCCTCTTCCCAGCAAGCCACTGCTCAACCCTTCTGTGGTGTGGGGACACCAGGAGAAAGGTGGTTTCAAAGCTGCTCTATAGGAGTGACACTCTAGAAAACCAGAAATCACATCTCTGGGCTAAGTGAACACTCACACTCTTTTTTTCCTCAGTGCCACAGAAAGGCATCTGCCCACACAGGTGGAAATCATTGCCAAATACCATTGGAAAAAGGCTCACTCTGTAGAAGGGAGGACCCAGACCTTTTGTACAGCAAAGCTTTATGATGTTCAGGAAAGTTGTTTGCAAATTAGCCAGCCAACAAATTCTGCACAAGCTGCAGCTTCTGAGAGGATGCAGCCCCCTGAAGTGCTTACTGCTGTTGGCAGACATCAAGGTGACACTGCCAGGACTTCTCCTAACCTGCTAGCCTGTCATCTGATGGCTGCGAGGCATGTACCATCTCCCAGTGAATCTACATCGAATTTTCAGCTTTTTAAATTATGTCACTTGCTTTTTCAAGCCCTCCTTTTCTCAGTATTTCCCCAGAAATATTCATACACTTGCTAAGGTCATTGGAGAGCACTGCCCTTTTAAGTCAGAAAAAAAGAAATTATTTTCACAACCTCTCTTTAGAGCAAAGTGTCTTACAACATAGGTGCACATCTACAAGCTTCTACCACACTCCTCAACTTGAACCCAACTTTGCACTGATGAGACAGCCTGAGCTTCATATGGTACGCAAGGTTAGATCTAGTTATTCTGGTGGCATGGGGACATAATAATAAAAAGCCTGAAAATGCATGCAATCCTGAAGCATTAAAAGGTGTCTGCAACAAAACCAGCAGTCTGGGGTTATGTCACAAGAACTGAATATTCACAAAATAGAGCTCTGATCTTTCAAAAAGCTTGCTGAAGTAAAAACAACTCCTGAGCCATCTTTGGCTTCAACTCAGCAGAAAAGTTCAAGCTCTTTTTTGAAACTAGCTGAAGTTCATTTACACAGAGGAAATAGCAGGTTTAACTGCTTTGATGTCTGAAGTGCAAAGCTGATATCCTAGGCATTATTCAGGTAGACTGCACTAAGGAGAACACTCACACTATCTACTGGGAAGCAAAGCACTCAACCGAACATCACTGCAGTAAAAAACTCTCAGAGCCACTGGCACAAGACTTTTTTGCTTCCTTTTAAACATCAACAAGAATCAAAAAAACATTCAAAAACGTTTTCAGGAAGTAGTATTCTGTGGGTCATCAATAGTAGGTGAAGGGAAGGTGGAAGGAGACAAACAAAACAAAATTAAGATATGCGCTGACTGCACCACTCAGCTTGGTGTCATCTGCAAACTTGCTGAAGGTGCAGTCAGTCTCATTATCTATGTCACTGATAAAGATGTTAAGGAGTACCAGTTCCAAGACAGGGCCCTGGGGCACACCACTCATGAAAGCACTCCTCTCAAAGCAAGATGGCAGCAGAGAAGTCTGAATTGCACTGATGCATATTGCTATCATTGGCAGTGTAAGAAAGGTGGAAATCAAACTCTACCTAGTGTCCTTACAGGCACAGCTAGTGCCTCAAAGCATCCTCTCTTTTTCACATATAGCAAAGTTATAATACATAGCTGATTAACAAATGCATTATAACTCTCAGGTATTTCCTCTATTCTTGGTATTTTTGTACACGACACTCTGATTTTTCTAAACAGTTTTCTACTTCATTGGTCACAAGGGAATTTTAGAAAATCTTTTCCAGTCACCTGTACAAACCTGGAGTACAAACATTTGATAAAATATTCCAAATTGAATCTGTTTCATTGAAACTCGTTGAGCCGAACCATATTCCAGCAACATTCATCACACACAGAACAGCAACAAACTGATTCGTTGTCACACACAAATTATTTTGATGTACTCTCCTTGTATGGGAAAATAGCGCAAAAGTACAGACTAGCATAATAAATTAAAAATGGAAAAGCACTGCCCAAACTGGGTCAACTCATTTATCCCCTCATTTTACTTGAGCGTATGCTTTCGAGTAAGGAAAAAGGGTTAAATAAATCATTATTCTGATGTCCCACCTGAGTCATTCCATCAGCAGTGTCCACAAACTCTTCTTGCCCCAATTCTTATGCTTCATTATTTATGGAAGAATGTATGGAAGAATATTATTATAATAAATCATCTCCCACAGTTACATATTTTATCTTTATCCTTTACTTTTTTTATTTTCAGTCTCCTCTGAATTGTTGGCTGGCAAGTCTGTAAGTATTAAATGTTATGCAGTTGGGATACGGAAATTATTTAAACATGAATATAACAAATATATTACCAATTCTGTTGACTCTTGAATGCTTAGTCATGTAGTTGAGTGGGAGTTCTTCACAAAGGTCTGTCCACTACCTCTTTACCATAGGAAAACAGTCATCAGGAAATTAGCATTTAACCTTTACCTTTTACCATCTCCTTTCAAGTACCTGGTCTCCCACCATAGAGCAGTCTGCTGCTCTCTGTCATCCACAACACATGAGTCAATTAGAAAAAAACGTCATTGACTTATAGTGATAGATTAAGTTTCACCCTCCCAGGGCTGGTGACAAGTTGGATAAACTTGCTCAGGACTGCATGGTCTTTCCCTCTGAAGAGAATTTTTTTCCTCACCTCAAGTACTTAAAATTAGAGAAATCTTCTGCCTAGCTCAGCGCACAAAATCTTGGCGGAGTGATGCCTTGACAGCCTGCTTATTACAATGCAGTTTGCTTAAAGAGAAGTAGTAAATGCAAATAGTACCCTACATTCTCCATGAGCACGAGTGGGCATGGCCCTATGAAGATCTGAGCTCAGTAAGTTCTATCAGGAGTGTCTGAGGCTGATCTATTCCAATAGAGTATAGTTCAGTATCTAGCAAGTTCCCCCCTAGCTCATAGCATGAGTGCAGAGGAACTCAGAGGATGTGGTGCCTGCCTGTCTGGAAGTGCCAGGGCAGAGCAAAGGGCCTTGCAGACCTTGCAAAAAGCATGCATGAACTTGGCTCCGGGCTGAATGAAGACAGGTAATGTTTTTCTTCTTGATCCTTTTGCCAGTGACCAGAAGATTAAATGGAATGTTCTCTCTCTAACAATTTGTTTCTCCACAGCATTTCATTCCAATTAGTCTTTTTAGCCTACCCAGTAGAAAACGAGAGCAAAAGTGGATTAGAGTTAGAATCAAGTTTGGAGTACTAGTAATAAAAACACAAATATTTTTTTCACAGATATGAAAAATCCACACTGTCCATAAAATGTCCTTGCATTGTGTTGGAAAGCAGGTTTTAAAAATGATAGCAAAATAAGGAGCTAATTAATAAGTTAGCCAAAATTTTAATTTAAATTTCTTACCTGATAATTGATGTAAGAATATACTTCTGGAAAAGAACAACAACAACAACAACAACAACGAAAGCGTCTAATTACAACTAAGCTATTTTACCTGAAACTTACTGCTAATTAAAGAATCTCAAAACATGACAGGTTTACCCCATTTGAAGATGAAAAGGAATGCTGTACTCCCAGAATGAGATGGCTCATTCACAGTTTTGGCCACACAGATGGAAAAATTAATCCAGTGAGAAATTCTGTAATTAAGACCTACCAGTTAAGGGTCTGTTATTTAACTGGGCTAGGCTGGGCTTTTTTATTATTATTTTTTTATTTTTTTTGGTGACAACTTCTGCTAATAAGGTCAGTTTGTCAGAAATATCTGAGGTAATATTTAGAAGTCAGCATCTCTAGTGAAGAACTTTAACTTTTGATTGCAATGGCAGGCATCCTACCAGCAGGAGCACACCTATGGGTACATTATTACAGCTTTTGTACCTTGTCTCCCCCACCTGCACCCCACACTCTGTTTTCCCATTGGCTGGGTACTCCAGGTTCACAATGCTACCGAAGGTTTACATTTGTTAATTACATTCTGACACTTGTTAATTCATATTCTATTCTATATATATTGCTACCAGCTTATCATGGTCCTGCTGTTTCCAAGATGCTGTTTCAGAGCTCATCATATTGACACAGTGATTCTCCCCAAGGTCTCTTCCCTTCTGTCCAAAGGATGCACAGGGGGGATGTGTCAGGTCTTCCTGATGCCTCTTCAGATGGGTAATTTCCAACTTGCCTTCACTTGCTTGGGCATGTCATGTGACAGAATATTACATATGTATTCATACCAGCTAAACGTAAATTGTTATTAGCTGTAACTGTAATTAATTAATTAATTAATTATTTTTCAATCTTTATAATTTCTGTGATGCCAGGTTAGGTGGAGAGAGATTCTGGACTCCAGCACTTCCCAAAGGCAGTAACCTTCTGGGCCCCACAGCACTGAAACTGGAAGGAGCTGGGGAAGTTATACTGATCAAGAAGACAGGATTGGGCAGGAAGATGTGCTGCAAGAATTTTGCTTGTTAATTGCCAGCTATTCTGGCTGTGAGCATTTCTGACTGCATGCAAAGTTTTATCATTCAGATGGGTTCTGTTTAAATGATCCTTGTCAGAATCAAGACTCTGCATGTAATTCTGCTGAGTGAATAACCAATTCAAGCCCTGAATACTTCTCCATCTTAAAATAAATAAACAGATAGGTAGTTGATAGATAAATACTTAAACCCCCAAAACAACTAACAACCACAACTGCAATAAAATCAAAGAAGCACAGTCTGTCAGCACACTGAAAGGAAAGTGATTAATCTTCAAGAAAGGCAGGAAGGCTGGGAGTGGAAGTGTCTTCCCGTCATAGGAGTAAGGAGAGAAGAGCCTGGGGTCTTTGAAAGTATGTTGATGAGTTTGTAGCCAGCCTGATGCATCCTTAGAGTGAAGACGGAATTCAGAACAGATGTGGTTTTATTTTCTTTCAGTGACAAAAAAGCAGATGGATAAGACTGCCTTGCAAGGTCTCTCTTACTCTTTATACTGTGAGAGTGACTGAGTACTGAAACCAGTCGCTCAGAAAGGCTGTGGAACCTTCCTCCGTGGAGATCTTCAAACTCAGTCATTTGAGAATGACCCTAGGCAACTGGCTTTAGGTGTCCCTGTTAGAACAAGTGGATTGCAAGTGGACAGACAACATTTAAGAACGTAACATCCCCAGGTGGGAAGGAAGCACCTTCTTAAGAAAAGGGAAGGCAAGGCACAAACTGCAAAATAACTCATCCAAAATAGATTGATTAAGGATGAGTGCTCGAGCAAGGCTCTGAAAAAAAATGAGGCAGAGATATGTATTTACTGCTGAATTGAATCATTCTGGAATAAGACAGCACTATCTAATGCATGGCTTATCTGTTCAAAAATCTAAAGGAAGCTTTGCTACATTTGTGGTGGTGCTTGCTAGTTTTCGAGGCACGTGAGCAACATCTAGTGTTAGCTGATAAATACTGCAGATTCATCTTCATGAACGCTTAAACATTTTAAACACACAAAACCAATGACAACAAAAATGCTTGTAGGAAAACGAGATCCTCTTACCGTATGGTACATTACCAACAAATGCATGCCATGCATTTATTTGCTTGCTTTATCCCAACGCCTAAATGCTGCTAGTAGCAAGTTCTCTATTTAGATGTAGTAATTTTCCATAGATGTGGTAACATAATCAGGATCCTTGGGAAAGCAGGTTAAAGGAACTGAATGAAGTCAAACGCACAGGCTTGAAGTATTTTCAAAACAAACTTCCATTTTCTAGTGAAATTTAGGCTAAGAAATTTGGAGTTTGATCTTGAACATATTACCAGAGGAAGTCAACAACACTAAATAAACAATATATGCTATCCAGTGAAGAACTGGATATTTGAAAAACATTCATCATGTTCTAACTAACCAGCAGTGAAATTTTGGAAAAGGATATAGCCATCATTTCTCAAGCTGTAAACCAGTCCCTAAACTGCAGAACATCATGACACTTGGTTTCCTGAGAAGGTCAATGTGTATTTGCTCACTCTGGTACACCTAAAAGTTTTATGGATTACCTGTTCCTATTCCTGTTGTCCAGACTCTGAACTGTTAAAACAGAGAGTTTGTCAGCTCTTCTGTGAGCTTATCCTTTTGTATAATTTTCTTTCCAGCTACTCAGTTCTTAGGCTAATTGCAAACAATGTTTTTAGAATTCCTAACATAATTCATTTTTCTCAAATCTGTGTTCTACAGCGTAAAACAATTCCAGGATTATGGTTTTATGTCTCTGGCAGATAATGGATAACTGCATTCAGAATAATAATAATAACTAAAAAAAGTGCTGTGAGTGCAGATGATTGGAATTCTTCATTCTGTTTAAACTACACACATCCAGGCAATGGAGGCATCAAGTTTCAAGAACTCTGATCAAACTTGAAGAGGCTCTCCTGCTATGTCATAGCCCTTTGAACCATTGCAAACGAATCCTACACCCTATTTGACAATTTCTGGTGGCAAAGACTTCATATTTTCCTGCATCTTATGAATACCACAAAACTACACACTAGTCACAGAATCATGGAATCATAGAGTTGTCTGCAAAAGAAGGGACCCTTAAAGGCCATTTGGTCCAACTCCTCTGCAGTGAACAGTGACACCTACACTAGGATCAGCTGCTTAGAGTCCCCTCCATCCTGACCTGGAGTGTGTGCAAGGATGGGGCATCCACCACCTCTCTGGGCAACCTGCGCCAGTGTCTCATCACCCTTACTGTAAAAAACTTTTTCACAGAATCACAGAATTACAGGAGTTGAAAAGAACCTCTATAGATCATCAAGTCCAACTCCCCTGTTACGTCAGGTTCCCTAAAGTAGGTTGCACAGGTAGGTGCCCAGACATCATCTGGTAAACAAAGTTCATAACAAAGCTGTATAACCATGAACATACTCCGATGTCATAAACAGCACAGCTGTGCCAGTGAGCCACATAAGATACAGAAAAAGTATATAACACTGTAAAAAAGAAATATGAACTGCTGAGTAGTATTTAGGAGGCTGATGCTTCAGCATTCAGGCTACTGTGGGGAAAGCATGTCTTGCTTCATGCATGTCTTGCAGTAGCCTGCAGATTTACCTGTGGATGAAAATTCCTCAGCGTGGAGCAGCAGAGTGCTTAAAAATATCAAAGTTCCAAGAAAAAAAACCGGTTTAGGTGGTCTGTTAAATTCCAGATGTGGAACTATGGTGTCAGGTATGGATGGATGGATGCAAGGATATGCATATGTCTTCAGAGTAACATGGTATGTGACTGTTTGTGGCAGCACAAACCATTGCAGTGCTGAATATATGCAATGCTCACTAAATTAACAACAGGCTTAAAATACTCACAGCTTCAGTTTCAGTAAGGGAGAAGGAGACACACAATCTGAATATTTTCTGATATGTTTAGTACAGCCTTGTTAATAGCACTATTTACTCATTAATCATGCGGCCAGAGCTGCTTTGTCTCTCTCTGTTTACACCACCTTGCACAATTCCACAGAGGGAGCAACAGCTGCAGACCACAAGAAGTCTGGCTCCACCAGCACTCCTATATATCCCACTGTGCCACACTGAGATGCATCATCAGCAAAACCATCTTGGACAATGATGTACACCATGTCATGCATGCTAGGAAAGATAAAAACTGTACACGTGTCACAGGAAACTCTCTTTCATTTGGGATTGACCCAGCAGCAGGTGCTCACTGCCATCTGGCCTTCAGCGTTAGCGTAAGGCCTTCAGTTTTCAGACACTCTCTCTCACACTCTCAGCGTCAATTCCAAATATATTGTATCATACTGTGTTATTTTGCATTCTGATATCTTATTTAGGCTTTCCTCCTCAGATTGTTGCCGCTGTTTTGCTTTTAGGCCCATCTCCCTTTTCCTTTTCCCTTTCCCACTTCCTCTTTCCCTCAGCATGGGTGCATGGGTCCCCCACCCCAATCATCATAGAACTGGGCCGAACCAGCCTGTAAACCACTGACACCTCATAAGGGTAACTGACATGCTTTAGCACAGTTTTCTAGAGAATAAGTGTGAAAGACAGAAACTATTTTCCTTTTTTTTTTTTTTGTCCCAAAGCTTGCTTTGTGAGGCCTTTCTGGTGATAAGACTCTAAGTGAGAACTGCAGGTTATCTAGGTGGGTGTCACTGTGCCACAGCGCCTCTGCTTATTGTTGTAAAGATAAGCAGAAGCAGGGCCTGTCTTTTTTGGTGTTCAGCTTGGTGAAGCTGATCACTGCAAAAGACAATAATGCTTGTGCATGGCAACAAAGGCACCACTCCTTGCTGGCTTATCTGTTGGGCCAGGTATGTCACACTAACAGAGAGAAAAGAAAAAAACCTGAGAAATGGGGGATAAAAGGCCTTCACTAAACTAGCAACTTTGGAGAAGAACTCCCAAATAAAACATCTTTGATGGAGAACTCCCGAAGAGAAAAAATCTTTGACAGAGGATTCCCTGAGGGGAGAAAGTCTTTGGAAGAACCCCTTGGCCTGCTTGCTGTGAAGCTTCCTGGCTTTCTCCCATCCCCCGCGGTGACCAGAGAGTGCCTGAGATCTACAGACCTACTACGAACCTCACTGGACCCATGGTGGTGATTATATCTCTCTTTCTATCAAGACTCCTTGCTTTTTATCCCTTTTCTATCGCTCACCTTCCCTTCCCCATATCCCTAAGCAACTAGTAATTCTAATAAACTGGTTGGGCTAACATTTGACCCTTTGTGTCTTAATCTTGCCATCGGATATACACATAATCAAAGAACCTCGTCTCCCTCCTTTATATTGGAGCGTGACAATAAGCCATTAGAAAATCTATCTTCCAGTGTTCCTTGCTCAGCTTTCCAAGAGATTTCAGGACAATTTCTACAGGCTGACTGCATCACAGTGTTTCAAACAGCTGATCAAAAAGGGCCATCGCAACCTGCTGAGCTACACCACCTATCTCATTTATGGCAGCTTAAACTTTACAGGGCACAGAACAGTCATCAGACCCTGAGTGTATGAAGACAAGTTTCACCTCTTGACATATTATAGTGTTCCATCCTTTTTTCCCTACTGAGGAGCACTGTGTCTTCCCCTGAAGCTCTGTTGCAGATGGGGGAAAAAAAAAAAAAAGGATTACAGACAGAGAGGGAAAAAATAACAAAACAAATTGCTTAGATTTCTTCACTTCTATTTATTTATCAACCTTCCATTACACCTGCACTTCTTTCCCAAATCTGTTTTGGAAGTGTTTGCTGTACTAAAGGTTAACAGCAGAAAAAAAAATAAAATTAAACCCTTGGGACAGATTCAGCAGTAAAAAAATACGTAAAAAAAATACGTGGAGTCATTTTTATTTGTTTTGTTTGCATTAAGATGTGTTCTTATTCAGTACTGGACCTTTAAAATAACAAAACTGTGTGAGATCCTTAAGATCATGAAGCATCAGGGTCAGAGACAATCTGCATAGCTCATGCATCTCCTTTCACATAGTTACCATCACCTAGAAAGCACATGTATGATACTTCTAGGCCTTATCTGAAGAGTAATGATTTCTTTCAGTAATTTTATTTTTCAAATCTTACTCTGAAAAGGTATGAAAGCAAATTAGCACTGGATCCCAAGCTCAGCAAGGGGCCTTCACAGTTCAGAGAAAAGCATATTAAGTTGGACAGAAGCATGCTGAGTGAGGCCATGCCTTGCACCATCCTTCACAAGAGTTCCCAGCTGCTGACCAAATACATACCAAAAATACAGCTTCAGAGTGTTAAAAGTCACAGGCAGGAAAAAGGAGAAACTGTGAAATTACAGGAAGTACTTGGAAGTAGAAACAGTTTCAAAATAAATGGTGTTCAATGCCTGGTCCATCTCATCAGCAAGTAAAGATAAGGTGCAACCCATAACTATCTTGGGAAACAGCAATTCATTCACAAGCCCTTTTCCCAAAGAGGATGTCAGTCTTCCTTTTTCTCCTAGCTCTGTAAATAAATGTGAAGTCTTGCATTGATAAAACAGCATACCTGTTGTGGCACAGGAGCCCATTAGTGAAACTTAGTCAAAAAACAAATATTCACAGGAAATCACAACACACTGCTGAACACCACTGATGGTTACAAGAGCAGAGCAACTGCCAAAACAAAGAGAAGTTCTGTATTTACTAAGGTTGTAATTTAATCCAGAGGAAATTTTATTATCAATCCAGTGTATTTTGAACACAGTGAGTTAATAACTTTGCAGATACCAGCCTCCCAGACAAGAAATCTTGGCCACTGGAAACATGCAGGCAACAGTCCTTCAAATGCAGAACACTGAAGAGATGTTTTATGAAAATAGCTTCAATAAGGTGGGGAAGAGCAGAGTGCACCAGCTAATTAGTAAGTACAAAGGAAGCAGACTGGAAAATGATGTTTAGACATAACAAAGTATGCTTAGAAAAGTCAGGAGATGAGCTTTACCTTTTCCACTAAAGAAGGATGCACCTAGAGATTCACAGTCATTTCTGAATCAAGTCTGCTATTCACCATAACCCTGAATGACCTTGGGAGAGATTGCAAGGCAACCAAAGCTACATGAAAGTAATGCCTCCTATTTATTTCCATAACTAGAACAAATAGAAAGATCACAATAACAATGTTTGACAGTGCATTCTCAACTACAAAAAACTATCTTTCAACATAATCACTGGCATTAGCTGTACATTTTCATTAGCAATGAACAAATCCCTGCATGCTGTGTACCTGTAGAGGTGACCCACTGTTGCTGTCACCAGTGCTGAAATGCATGACCCACCACCCCACTGTGCTCACATTCACTGTTTGATCTCCATAAATGTTCAGCAACCATAGATCAATATCACGGGTGCCATTTTTTCTGCACGGAGGAATTCAGTGACACATCTTTGCTTCATCAACACTTCCATGTGAGACCCCATTCTGTCAGACTGCGCCTCTGCAGTGTCACACGGCAACAAAATGTAGTGGGATATTGGCAGGAAGGTTCAACCTCTACTCCCATACCACCAACATCCACCTCTGACACAACGTCAGAGGATGAATACAATGAAATAGGAGGCATCGCTTTTGGAGGAGCCCTCGTACATCATTTATGGGAGGGACAGTTGGAGAGACAGTGAAGCCTTCTGGGGGGCATATGTAGTGCTTGCTTTTCTCACGCTCCGTGGCCCATAGGAGGGTGGTACTTTAGCAGGCCCTAGGAAATTTGCACTGCTCCAGCTTCAAGCAAACATTTCTTATTTTGGAACTAGAGAGAAACTGGAACAACACCTGTCACTCCACAGAGGCCACTCACAACAGCTGAGTAGCATATGCAGTAAGAATAAGGCTCTGTTTCCATTCCAGTCACAGTTTCAAGATTTTACTGCTTCACAGTCCATTGCCAGTGACTGATATGGTCAAAGACATGAAGGGTATAAACCACTAGGCTAGTCCACAAGTATCAAGCCAAGCCCAAGTAACTCTCAAAAATACCTCGAATGAAACTGGGTTGAAAGACTCTTAAGATGCAGTCTTTGCAAGCAAGCAATCTGTCACAGTTCATCTCTGTTTTCCTGACAGTCAGGCACTTGGACACAATCTACAAATGAGTGACACCACCAAAACTGAGTCATCCATAGTTCAAATTTTGGTCTTTGTTGCTCTTGAGTGTCTTGTAGTTACCTGTCTCTCAAGCCAGTCTAAGAAAAATGATGATGGCTATTCCACTCAGCACAGAAGTGAAGGTCAGGAGTAACTGGGAAGGAGGGAACAAAGGGAATTGCCAATCTGACTATTTTATGAAGAGCAGCCCTTGTCTGGTAATGGAAAAAGGACATAGCTGCTCTCCAATCTTCCAGTGTTTACAGAGCACACTGAGCCTGTGTCACATCTGAGAAAGGACAGAGGGAGAACAAGCAGTGCCAAAACATGGCTTAGCAGGTAGCAGAACACACTCTGATGTACTGCTTTTCATGTCTGCCTCAGATGCACTTGTAGTCAGCTTGTCAGGCTTGTACTGCATGATTGTAATTAAGCTATCCTCCACTTGATCACATTGTTCAGATCACACTGAGCCCAAAGAAAATAAGGCCAGACACACCAAGTCTATGAGAATTTACACCAGCAGAAGACCAGTCAGAGAAGGAGACAGAGAAGAGCACGTCACCAACCTGGCTGCTACGTCATCCCATGGAAAACAGGATGTCTCTGAGATCCTGAGGTCTTCTGGTAAAGAATATACAATGATTTGGTGCTGTCTTCTACCCCAGTACATGAGAACAGTGCTGCTGCAAACAGCAAGAAAGCCTCTGCTTTCTTTGTTTTCCTCACCAAACTGAGGCTCTGTTTAGGTATATTCCTTCTGGAAGTGGACATTTGAGATCTTGGGATGAAAAATCTGGCTGCACACCTAGAAACATTTTTCCTCCTGGAGAAAAGCAGAAGTGTGCAGCAGATGGATGAGGAAAAAGGGAGTTTTCTTCAAGCAACAAAAAAATAGTGAAGCATTTGCATAGGAAAAGAAGTCTGAAGAGATGATATCCTTTGATGTTTCATGGGGACAGGTGTATATGTAAGGCACCAAGTTCTGAATTTGTTCTAAGTCCTCCACAGTGAGGCAAAAAATTTCATGAGACCTTCCTGTGCTTCTAAGCCTTTCTTAGATGTGGGAGGACATACTTCTCATAAGATGAGTCAGCATGTTCATAAGAGGCCCTGCACAGAGACAGAAAACCACATATCACCACTTCCAGTGTTCCTAGAACCATGAGTAAATAGCATGTTCATTCTAAGTAGAAAGCAGAGGACCTAGAACAATTTGGAAAGTCTGATAATCAGTAGAAAATTGGAAAAGAATTCCTGGAGAAGAATCTAGCTTTGCAGAAGTATTAGAAAGGATTTTCCCCCCAGAAAAAAAAATAAAAAAGAATCCAACAATAAATCAACAATATACTCTTGACTTAGATAAAGAGGGAAAACCTGATTCCAGTGTTGCAAAATCAACTACTGAAAAATTCTTATTTTGGAGGCAAATATAAAAGCCACAAGTAAATATAAGCTGCAAAAAACCAGCAATTATTTTTTCCTTAAACACACATTACTGTTTAAGAGACTTGTCTGGACATTGGAGGTAAAGTTGTATCCATGTTACAACAGCACTAAACAGACAGCAGAAACATTCTGTTCATAAGACTTTACTGTTTTATTCTACGTAGTAGGTGGTGATGAGAACCTTTGTATATAATCTGGGGCCCTAATATGCAAGAATTAAGAAGAATTAAAAGCATTACCAAAAGAAATATAAAATACCAACCTCTTTCTCCCAGCTGTACTCATACGACAAAAATACTCTAATAAACAAGCTGGTGGTGTGTAAATTTCACACAAGGCACTGAAGGTGCAAAAAGTGTAACTCACTTGGGCTTATACAGCTTAACAACAGCTATGTTATAGCGACATTATACATCTCCCCAAAGCATTATGGGTAACATGAAGTCACTCTTCTGTAAGAGAAGAATAAATAACACTTTCATTAAAATATCTTCTCCTCTATTGGGCAGGTCAAACCAGTTAATAGTGTTAGTGATCCAGGTTCAGGAAAAGGAAGCAGTTTGAGAACACCCCACAGAAGAAGTGTCCCATGCACAAAGTCCTCCTTTTTTTTTAAGTCTCTTTTTTGCTTTTCAAGGAGAGAGTGCTGCTGCTTGGCTCCCCTTACATATCAATGCAACCTAAACATATGCATAGCCAAAGTCAGTAGTGAGAGCAGGAGGGAGTGGGAGAGCTGGTGGGAGCTGCTGGTGTCTTTGCGAGAGGGACTGAACCAACCATGGCCCTGGGGCTGGGGCTCCACTGTGATGTAGCCATTGATGATGCGGATCCGGGGAGGAGGGTTGGTGGCACTGCAAGGTAAGCGGAGAAGAACATCAGTCCAGACTTAGACCAGAACTGGCTGAAGCCCATGCAGAAGGACATTGCTGGCCTCAGTGCTCCTCTGCCCATCTTCTGGGCACCCAAGACGCTGGGGATAGTCTCTTGTACTGGCTCCATGTTCACCAAAGTATTGTGCCTCCTAATGGCAGAGACTTGCCTCTCCCCTTCTTTAAGGACATGGGCAGCTCCCATGTCAGCTGATGTGCTCAAAAACCCTAGCCCAACTAAGTGTGAATCAGACTTGAGGAAGAACATGGAATAAGCTGAGGAGGGTGGGGACTACCCTGAAACACTGGAACTGCTCAGACTTACCCAGGCAGCCTGATCTCTGCTTCCACACAGGCAGACAGGTGGGCAAGGTGATAGCTTTCCTAACAGCTTCTAGCCTGCCTTTCAGCTAGGTAGAAAATAAGAATAAAACCACCTGTGCTGCAGAGGAGCATCACTACAGCTGAATTGCTCAGCTTAGCTCTATAGAAGTGAGGCACCTGCTTTCAGTTGAATCCATTTTCCCCTGCCTTACTTCTTCATGTGCACCTTAGTCTGGATTAGACTCCTATGCTGCATGTTCCCTTCCACAGGTCAGGAATTACAAAGGGCTTAAATGACATCCTCTAAGAAATGAAAGAGACCCTGCCAGAAACACTTCCTAAAGACAGAAATGTCACAGGGAAAAGACCCCAGTATCCCACAGTAGCTATGGTGGTATTGAGGACCCTGAACTAGTGATGAGCATGAACTGGGTGACAGACTATAGAATACTATGTTCCCATTATGGCAGTACATTGTTCAGGAGAGGACTTTTACCCTGCAGGCTGCTGACATCAACTGCCCAGAGCTGAGTGAGCTCCTGCAGTGCTGCAGCACAGGTTGAGGCACAAGAGTATCTACAGAGACTTTCTCTTTGGACAATGGATTAAAGCCATGAATGATGCCACAGCTACAAAGCTGACATGCACTCCAGGGCACGCAGAAGACAAACTGCGACAAAGTTAAAAGCAATTCTACCTGCCACACTGCAGCAGAGTGGTACTTCCTGTACCCAGTCCCTAACTGTTGCACTCAACTCTTGCCTTATCTTGGCTAATGGAATAAAGCAGAAATGCTTTGGAAAATGGAAGGGAATTAGCATCCTCATTAAAAAAATCTTACCCTTCTGTGTGCAAAGGTTCACATAGGAGGTCTGAACGGAGAAGCCAGCAGACAGCACAGTAAAGAAATACAGGTATCAGCTGATGCATACTTGAAGGAGCATAAACCAAAGCACAATTGCATTAGGTCACTGAAGCTGCACCTTTCGCATTTCCACTGTGAAGTTATGAATGCTGCAGGCTCATGCATCAGGGATCTGGGAGCACTTCTGTGACAAGGCACCCAAGGAGTCTGCGCGGGCAGGAGCAGAGTGTCCGCAGTGCCACCAGGTGGGGCTGTCTGCTCGGCACGAGGACGGACGGACAGCCAGATGCAGAAAGGGCCTAGCACCTGAACAGGTTTCCAGCTTTAAGGATTACTTAACTGGCAGACGAAGATAGAAAAGATTACAAACAAAAAGGAGAGCTGTTTTCTGCTCCGATATTCCTAAGCTGTCATAATTGGCTCTGGTTCTATTTCACTTCTGTCTTGTGGTACTTACAATCCAGAATGCTTCCCTAAAACATCTCCAGTTGTCACAGTAACACATCCTCCCATATTTTATCTCCTGAAGGCACTTCACAAGAGTAGCTGAATATGAAAAACAGATGTTGGTGTGCAGTCAGGGTGGGAGCTTGGGCTGATAAGGACTTCTTACCTTCACCATTAGTTGTTTCACCGTAACAGATTCTCGACAGAAGCTCCAAAAACCAATTCACAAATAGCTGGCATTGATTTCATTAACATAAATTAATGTAGTCCCTGGGCTCTCTTCCATCCTTAGAGATACTCAAGGATAAGTGGATGGGCCTCTGAGCAACCTGCTCGGTGCAGGTGTCCCTGTCCATTGCAGGGGAGTTAGACTGGATTGCCTTTAAGGATTCCTTCAAACTCAAACAATTCTATGCCTCTATGACATTAAGTGCTACAGTAAAACAGAGTATCAAATGTGATCAATATAAGGATCTGTTATATTGCCAAAGCTTGGTCTGCCAGTGGGCATGAAACTTCCATGTGCATTTGCTCCCCTTTCCCCTCAAACTATGTACACTTAGCTTGGAAGGAGGGGTGAAAATTACTCTAGAAAAGAGGGAAGGGAGTTTGATCTTAAAAGTTTGACAAAGGCTGAATGCATGGAACAGAAAAAAAAAACAAAAAACAAAAAACCAGCTGCTACACCTGTTTGCAGCCTGCGTAAGCCATGTGAGCAATGTATTTCTCAAAGCAGTGGTACAGCCGGGACAAAGAGGCGTGATAAAGCACAGCATAGGGGGTATGCTCAGTACCATGGGGACAAGGAAGAAATACGCTTTTGAGAGAGCAAAAATGAACACACAGACTTCAGTTTGACAACCACAGGTTTTTTATAGCACCACAAATATAAAATGTTTTCAACCCGAACAAGGTATAGATATAAGAAGAGCTAGAAGAAAGCCTTTGTGTCATTTGACACAAGGTAAACATTAAGGTTCACATTCAGCTGCAGACCTGCTCATGAGGGAGAAGGAGGCTTTTTTTGCAGGCTGCTATAGTTCCTGTAGGTAAGAAAGCTCTTCTGGGTAAAATGTGCCAGGAGGATGCAAACCTTTTCCTCACAACATATTCAATTTTTCATCCTAACTCAATCATGCTTCAGGTTGTCATCTCCATTTCCAAATCTCCAGTAATGCCTGAGGGCTCAAATGTTCTTCAGCATTGGAAGAATACAGAGACTGAAATACTGTATAAATATTGTATAAATGCAAGGAGCGCATATGCTAGGTATGAGAGTTTCCATATAAGCAGCTGCTCCTGAGGAAAGATCCAAGACTTCAGGCTGTACATCTACCAGTGAACCCAGTCAAAGAATCACAGAATCAGAGAACTGTAAGGGTTGGAAGGGAACTCTAGAGATCATTGAGTCCAATCCTCCTGCCAAAGCTGCTCCCTAGCCCAGGTTGCACAGGTAGGTGTCCAGGTGTGTCTTGGATTTCTCCAGAGAAGGAGACTCCACCTCTTTTTCAGGCAGCTGTGCCAGTGCTCCGTCACTGCACTGCGAAGAAGTTCCCATGCACATTTGTGCAGAACTTCCTATGCTTCAGTTTGTGGCCATTTCCCCTTGTCCTAACACCACACACTGCTGAGAAGAGTCTGGCCTCACCCCTTTGCCTTCCACTCCTCAGGTATTTATAGATGTGGATCAGATCCCCTCTGAGTCTTCTTTTCTCAAGGCTGAACAGACCCAGGTCTCTCAGCCTTTCCTCACATCGAGCTCACTCTCTTGAGCTCAAATGGAAAATGTTTTAAGCATGGCTTCCACTCATGTTATGACTGATTTTCCACAAACCCTGCAGGAAGGAGCAATTTCATCACTAAAAGCACAAGCACAAACAGCCTTGAGTAAATCTCAGCAAGAATCATGGTGAGGCAGGTCAGATCCTACCCTGAGAAAATACCTAGCACATGCAGAAGCTTGGCCTCCTTGATTGATCAGTCCAACCTGAATTCCAATTTGCACAACAAGCCCACCTCCCTTCTCAGCCATTAGCTACCTTTCTTCAAAGCGAACCCATAGGTCATTAAACTGTCGCAGTCTTTGCTTCTTCTGCTGCTTCTTCTTTTTCTTCTTCTTGTACTTTCTCTCTACCTTCTCCAGCATGTCAGTGCCATCAGGGAGCAGCAGGTGAGGCAAGAACTCTTCCTCCTCCTCTGTCTTGGGATGCATCAGCACTGGGAGCTCCTGGGACACTACATAGGGGTGATGTGCTGGTGAAGACGATGAAAAGGCTAACAAGGTTTTGGGGAGTTTTCCGCTGGAAGAAGAAGGGAACATGAATAATGTCTGAAAAGGCTTTGAGGCAAAATCTTGGTACAGGTATCATCAAGGCACAAGTAAAACAAATGCTTCTTCCAGATATAAAAATCTAGTTATTTTTCTGCCTCTTATTCCTATCTCTTCTTCCTGAAGTAAATATTCTGATTGAAATATTTGTTTTTAATTAAAAAAAAACTTTGGAAAACAGGTAATCTGAGTCAGATAAAAAGATGCACTCTGGTTCAGAGGATAAGAGAGGTTGGGAATAGCTTTGCATATCTACAAAGAGACAGAAGAGGAATAGTTTTCAAAGTCAGAAAAACTTATATAGTATAGAAACTATACTCCTCTAATCTGACTTCCATCAGAACACAGTCCAGTTGGTTCCTTACATCATTTGCTGTCCTGATGGGGATTGAGGGGAGGGATGTGACAACTAAGGCACACCAAAAGCCAGTCCTTGATCAGTGAGGTAGAGAAAGCAAGCCACGAGCCAGTCCAGAGACTATCCTCTTGTTTGCAGAAATGAATCTTGAAAATGCTTATCTTAGAAGGAAATGACTCAATATACCATTAAGAAATATTTTGGACCAGTTAGTCTGCAAGCAATTGCGAGCAGATTAGCAATGGCAGCATCAAGGACACTACCATAGCATTTTCTTTCATGAAGCCTGGTAATACAAAGTAGTGATAAGAGGCTGAGCAATTACAGCTCTACCACAATGCAATCTCGAGCTTTGCATGCTCTTATAGCTAACAGTGAGGGAGTAGGAGTCAGGCCTTTACCTTTCCAGTTGCATAGGTCCCAGATTTAAAAATGTCTGGTTTAGGCTGGCAGCATTATCTGAAAGTTCAAACATGCTGCAGTCAGACTATATGGGTACACCAGCTCTCTCAAATGCCAACTCTGAGAAGCCTTTGGCACAGTCCCTGATAATTTTAAGGCCTTTGATATGGTAGCCATAATATCCTTCTCTCCAAATCACAAATTTATCGATCTGACAGGTGCAGTGTTTGACTGGTAAGGACTTGGTTACAAGATCATATCCAGAGAGTGGTGGTGAATGGCTCAATGTGCAGATGAAGATTAGTGACAAATGCTGTCCCTCAGAGGTCAGTACTGGGACCAGTGTTTTTCAACATCTTAACCAATTACATCAACAGTGAGATCAAGTGCACCCTCAGCAAGTTTGCAGATTACACCAAGCTGTGTGTTGCAGCAACACAAACAAGAGAGATCCAGACAGGCTCAAGCAGTGAGCCTGGCAGAACCACATGAGTTCAACAAATCCAAGTGCAATGACTACACCTGGGTCATGATAACCTCCACTACCACTTCATGCTGGGGGATGTAAGGATGGAGTACAGCTCTGCTGAAAAAGACCTGAGTGTACTGGCAGAAGCAAGCTGGACATGAGCCAACAGTGTGCCCTCATAGCCCAGAAAGCTCACTGTATCATGGGCTACACCCAAAGAAGCATGGCCAGCAAGGCGAGAGAGGTGATCCTGCCCCCTCTGCTCTGTGCTTGTGAGGTCTCATCTGGAGTACTACATCCAGATGTGGAGTCCTCAGTACAAGAGAGACATGAACCTGCTAAAGCATGTCCAGAGGAGGGTCGCAAATATGATCCAAGGGATGGAACACCTCTGCTAAGAGGACAGGCTGAGAGAGCTGGGGCTATTCAGCCTGGAGAAGAGACGGCTATCGAAAAGGGGTCTATAAGAAAGAAGAGGACTATTGTGAAAGGACAAGGGGAGATGGCTTCAATCTGAAAGAGGGAAGATTTAGATTGGATATAAGAAATAAGTTTTTTATGATCTGGGTGGTGAGGCAACGGTACAGGTTGCCTAGGGAGGCTGGAGAAATTCAAGGTTAAGCTGGGTGGGGCTCTTAGCACCTGATCAGCTGTAGATGTCACTGTTCACTGCTGGGGAGTTGGACTTGATTTTTAGAGTCCCTTCCAGGTCAAGTGATTCTATGACCCTGTAAGCCCAAGAGATCACTCAGACCCCAGGCTATTCTAACCCAGTGTAGAACGAAGGGGATGTTTTCAAAGAAACAACCAGCTTCTTCCTGGTTACTCAAGCTCTGTTTCACAGAATCAGAGAATTGTAGGTGTTGGAAGGGACCTCTAGAGATCATTGAGTCTAACCCCCCTGCCAAAGCAGCTCCCAGCCCAGGTTGCACAGGTAGGTGTACAGGCGGGTCTTGAACGTCTCCAGAGAAGGAGACTCCACCACCTCTCTCTGCAGCCTGTACCAGTGCCCCGTCACTGCACTGTGAAGAAGTTCCCACACACCTTTGTGTGGAACTTCCTATGAAACAGTTTGTGGTCATTTCCCCTCATCCTATCACCACACACTGCTGAGAAGAGCCCATCCTCAATCCTTTGCCTCCTGCTCCTTCAATGTTTATAGACGTGAATCAGATCCCCTCTGAGTCTTCTTTTTCAAGGCTGAACAGACCCAGGTCTCTCAGCCTTTCCTCACAGGGGAGGTGTTCCTCACCCTTTATCATCTTTGTAACCCTCCAGTGACTCTTTTGAAGAGACCCCTCAATTCATAATACTTCAAGCAGCTACCATCTCCCCACCCATACTACAAGATATGCAGCCTGCATGCAGTCTCCTATCCCGTCTTTGCGTTCCTCACCCACAGTTCTCTTCCTTGTTTAGAACAGAGATTCTACCTCTTTTCATGTTCACATGCTTGCTCTGTGAACACACAGAGCACAACACAAATATTTAACTAATCTATAGACTATTTGATAAGGATAAGAGATGCAGAAGTTTTTTGTTTTTTGTTGTTTGCTTTTGTTCTTAACAGGATAAATTTGGAGACTGGATTGTGCTGGAAAGTAACAAAAGTGTACAGACCATTGTGCAGGAACAGTCAGTGTAACCTTCCCAGCATTGTGGAGTGTTTCTTTTCTGTCTTGCAAAGCCATGGAAGCCAGAGGTCCAGTAAACACGTTTCAGTATGGTTGGTGTTTTCAAGCTAGCTCATCACTGTGAACACATTTATTTGATAGAGAGTAAAGAAGGTCCATCCTGAAAGAGGGTAAGTCAGACTGTGGACTGAAAGTCACGGAGGAAGTAGATGGAAAACAAAGAGAGTATGATCTTATTTCCTGCAAGAAAAATCACATGTGATGAGCTTTATGTAACAGAGACTGGTGCAGAAAGATCTGTGGGCTACTCACTCCCCTCAGAATCCTTGTGATTGTCATAGTATTACTTTATCACCTCTGAGGTGTCACAATACTTCAGCTTTCCTCCATGTCCTCATATCCCCCTACCTTCATCTTTCCTTTACTGATGAACACATACCCTGTTGTCTCTAGGGACGTGATTTATCTCTTTAAAGGTCGTCTGATTATGGTTCCCTTTACTTTGATTTTTCTTCACTGTGTCTGTCTTTTTCTAAGTGCAAACCTTGGAGTGGGCACAACTACCCATCCTCTGTAGATAAGACTACCTTATTGCCTGCAGCCTCCTCTAACAAATATGTGTCCAGAAGATGCTGGAATTTTACTACAGGCACAGCCAGGACAACCTCCAAACTGCATGGCTAGCTGTTTATTTAGATACCTGCAGCCTCAGAACACCACTAACAACAGATACTCATACATAACCTCATACACAACCTCTTCTGCAGCACTGCCTACAGGTGATTCTCCCAGAGCCCTCTGAGCAACTGCTGGAAGAGGAACACAGATGCAGAAATGCTCTCACCTTTCCCCATGGTCTCTGACAGATCCTTGCCATGGGTCTTTCCTCTATCTCAAATGTTCTCATGCCACAGATCTCACTCTTTTCTTGATACTCTTTTCTATCAAGTCATCCCGAAATATTAGTAAAGTTTTTTCAAAGAAAACACTGAAGTGTCATTTTCTTCAAGATGTTCACTCAGCTTTAAAGTCAAGCCTCCAGGAAAGACCTTCTGCCCAGTACCCCTAATAAAGTGTCTGAGATGCAATTAGTGACAAAGTAAGTCCTTACAAAGGCACAGAGGGTAGTGGTTGGACAGTGAACTCTGACGATGTGGTCAGAGGAACCAGGTGTCTAGCTGCCCTGAGAAACACTGATAGCCACCTCCCTGAGACATGAAGTTCTAGCCTTCCTTCTCACAGTCATCTGCCCTTGATTTCCTAACATCTGCCTCTTTACAGAGCAGCAGATTCATAAAATCATGTAATTGTGGGATGGTTTGTGTTGGAAGGGACCTTAAAGCCCACTCAATTGAAATCCCCTGCTGTGGGCAGGGATGACACGCATCAGCTCAGGCCGCCCAGGGCCCATCCAATCCAACCTAGCTTTGAACAACTCCAGGAGTGGAGCACCCACAGTTTCACTGGGCAGCCCATGCTACTGCCTCACCATCCTTTGAGTAAAGAATTTCCTACAAACATCTGATCGAAATCTCCCATTTTAGTTCAAAACAGTCCTATCAACTATCTGCCCATGGAAAAAGTCAGTCTCCATCTTGTTTATAAGCTCTCTTAAATACTGGAAAGCAATAAGTTCTCACTGGAGCCTTCTCTTCTCCAGGCTAAACAAACCCAGTTCCCTCAGCCTCTCTTCACTGGAGAGGTGCTCCAGCCCTCTGGGAATCTTCATGGTCTCCTTTGGACATGCTCCAACAGCTCCACATCCTTCCTGTGCTGGAGACACCAGACTTGAACACAGTAATGCTGAGAGGGAACCACATGAAGGCAGAGTAGATGGGAAGGACCCCACTCCCTTACCCTGCTGCCACTCTCTGTTGATAGAGCCCAGGATACTGCCAGTCTTCTGGGCTGCAAACACATACTGCTAGCTAATGTTCAGCTTTTTCTCTCCAGAGAGATTGTCCAGGAGCAAATGGGTGCTCCAGTGACTTTCAATCACTAACATACTTTTTTTTTTTTTTTTTTTTTGTGGTACTGGTCCTAACACTGGTGCTTGGTTGGATCAACTTAATGTGCTTGTCCCTCCTGGGTCTTGACTGTTACTCATACCCTCTCCTTTTTCCAGTCCCAGAACCTCATATGTGTTGCACAACGACACTCTGGGGGCAAAAGTGTGACTCCTCCTGCTCCTAGCAGAAATGAGAAGATTTTGTCTATTCTCAAGTACACACTGAGATCTCTATAGCTGTTTTTAGAAATATCTGAACTCAGAATGCTCTTAAAAACAAAAAGATGACAAAAATATATTTTTTTATTATCCCCTTAAACACTGATACACTGAATTCCCTAGCATTACTTCAGTACTACAGCATAATTAAGTCTTGTGTGGAAGTACAAAGGAGTTCTCTTTGTCAGATTACCTACTCATTGGTGCCAATAGGGTCAGGGGATGCAATGATGTACTTAAGCGGATGTGTTTGGGCTAGATAATGCTTCAGTGCAAATAGACAATGTCAGTAATCATAGCAAAAATCTGGCCTGGCAGAATTTGAATTTCACTGTCTGAAAAAGGCAGCAGAAGTGATGCAAAGAGAAATGTGAAGCAAACCCAGCAGGAGAAGAATACTTGTTATTGTTTTGCACCACATCTTACTAAAGCCCCTGGCACAAGACAAGACTCTGTGTGTGTCCCTGGACAATCCACGTAAAAGAAAAAAGTTCAGTGTTAATCCTAAAAGCCCCTTATCAGAAGTGTGAAGGAGAAACAGAGATACACACACTGAGGGTGGGAAAGCATGTTTGGTGCAAAGGATGAAAAGGAAACGGTACCATAATGACCAAAACTTTTTTCCACTGTGGTCTTCTAGCAGTGGCTCTATGGAAGAATGGAGGTATCTGAGGGAAGCAAGGGCACTTGTTTGGCAAGAGGCTGGAGATGGGGGAGAACAGTATCGCAGAGTCTGAGCTGGTGGTAGGTAGTTCAGAAAGCATAGGTAATCCCCTGCAGGGTATGCAGATTATTTGGCATTCTATAGTAACTGAGATCATGGAGATAGATAAAGGCACTCAGAGAGCTGGGGGGGGACTACAGGCATAACCCAAAGGACAGCTACGAGACATACCAGAAAAGCAAATATCTTGGCTTACAAATTCAGGAAAGAGCAGAGGATGTGAGAATTATCACTTATGGTGGGGACAGCCTAAGAGACGAGGTGGAACCAAGAATGCATTATTCTATGGAAGTTAGTTTAAGAGTTAAAAACTTAGAATAAAAAAAATGTTTATTTTATTCAAGAAACACATAGGCCAAACCCAACAAAATCCTATTTCCTAAATGGCTTATAGAAAAGTAAGCTGCTTGGGAGGACAGAGAGCCCAGCTCACTGTTTAGTATAGTTTCAGCTGCCACTGCATCTTCACGATTGTTTACAAATCCACCCTCCCAATAGAAGTTCAGCTACAATAAAGCATGCATTACTTGTTGATGGCTTGTCCAGCTGGAGTGTGCTCTACATCAAACCCTTCTCTTCTCAAAACATCAATCACTGTGTTGTTGCCCATGAAGTGACCTGCAGTTAAGAAAAAAATGAAATTAGAACTTAAGGAGCAAAGGGGAAGAGAGAGAAAGGGAGCAAATTTCTCTCTGATCACAGGAGGTGTGTCATATTCAGAGCATGCAGTAATTTATCACTTCACACATGAGAAACACAGGATCTCCGTCAATGGTTTACGGGCTGGTTCAGCCTGGTTCCATGATAATTGGTGCAGGGGACCCACAGACCCATCCCCGGGAAAGGGGAAGGGGGAAAGGGAAAAGGGAGACAGGCCTAAAAACAAAACAGCAGCAACGATCTGAGGAGGGAAGCTAATTTACTAAATAAGATATCAGAAAGCAAAATAACACAATATAATACAATATAATTGGAATTAAATCTAATAAATGAAATAAAATGAGCAAGAGAGAGTGTCCCATAAACAGAAGGCCAAACGCTGAAGGCGAGATGGCAGCAAGCACCCACTGCTGGGTTGATCCCCAAAGGAGAGTGTCCTGTGACAAGCAAACAGTTTTTATCTTTCCCTCTGAGTGGAAAAACATAAAAATACAAAGCAACACAAAGTCGTCAGGGGAATGTAGTTCTTCTTCTCTTCTGAGACAAGTATACCCATGTAAAGCAAGCAAAGGCGGTGACAGAGCTTTTATTTGAGGTAGAGGCGCTACAGAAAGAGATGTTACAGATAAGGGGGAATGAACTCACCCCTCCCGGCGACCGTTTAGGCTGAGGAATGCAGCCACCTCTCGTTCGAACGCTGGCGCGCCGGAAGGAAGAGAGCCAGAGAGAGGGGGGGCAACCCGCGCAGGCTCCGAGCGGATCTGTGCTCCGGGAAGCACCTCCGGAAGCACCACCGAGAGGGAGAGAGCGAGAGGTCCGGTGGACCTGGGCTCTTCCGCTCCGCTCGCTCAGATGCTGATTCACTGGTTCAGGCTGTGACCAGGCAATCCCACTACAACCCATAACTATCGATGATCCACAGAGCTGGAGCATTAACTCTTCAATTCTCAATGCACTACCTGATGTTATGTGGAATACCAATACCAAAAATCATAAAACCATGACAATCTCTAATAAGGGTTTGTTGAATCTTCCCAAGCTCCCGTAACTTATCACATTCTGCATTTCTGAAATGTAGATGTGATAGAACAGCTGCCTCTCATTGAGAAAAACAGTACATCCTCACATCACTATAGATTCTTGGGATAAAGCCATGAGAAACATGTTTTGGAGCAGCAACCAGTCTATGGCGGGTAGTGATGCAAACTAGGTCAACATCTGGCCTCAACATTTGCACCATTCTAGCATTTTCACACCATAAGGGCACTAAATGAGATGTTGGTCAACATCATTAAAGATGTTTAAATGATTAAGAACCATATAACTGCGGAAAACAAAAACAGCTCTGAAAGCCATTCACTTAGGTCAACCCTTTTGGTTCCTTCATTAAAAGCCACTGGGGGAAAAAAGATCCAATTCAGTTGTGGTAACACAAGTTTAGGAAGGACTTAATTAGCTCTGCTCTAATTCTGTGATTTATGGCTCCATTCCATTTTCAGACAGATGTGGTCGCTGTTCAGCTTGTCATCTGGCACCATAACGAAGAAATGATTACACAAGTGTATAGGATTCTGAAGGACTCTATGCTCTGAATGCTGACTGACAGTCACAATCATTTTAGCACCTCATCAACAAGGCTACTGAGAAGCAACAGAGAGACCTAGCACAAGCCCGTATAAATCTAGGTTTTTTGAAAACATTTATCAGTTTAACAGCCTATATTAATTAAAATTAGGCTTGAGCAAATGCTTATTAAAAAACTCTCTTGCTTTTGTAGATGTAAGCAGTACCAACACTGGTACTTCCAGAAGAAAAAAAATCTGCTAGTATTATTCATAAATATATAGGAATTAAATAACCAGAATGATTCCAACAGATAGGAAATACAAGGTGAAGTAGGGGGTG
Source organism: Callipepla squamata (assembly GCA_002218305.1). Classification (NCBI taxonomy): domain Eukaryota; kingdom Metazoa; phylum Chordata; class Aves; order Galliformes; family Odontophoridae; genus Callipepla; species Callipepla squamata. The sequence goes on from MCFN01001034.1 coordinate 65,868, forward strand.
ACACTCCAAAAAATTTATGATTTTTCAGATCAGAACAGTTTGGATGAACAGAAGCACAAAATTCTTGTTTTTCATTACACAACAGAAAAAGGCACATGAAATGGATGTTATCCCTTGAACACATGTACTTATCAAAGCCAAGCTTCTTAAAGAGCTTAAATAGTCAAACAGACCTAGCTCAAATGAAACTTTTTAATGTAGCAGTGAAATATGCACACAACTTGCACCATATTCTCTCACCTAATAACTATATTTTCACAAACCCCTCAGTCTTAACTTCTGTTTTCAGAAAAAAGCAAAGCTCGTCTTTGATGTGGACCTAATTGTAATAATGCTAGTGCCTGTTTTGTGGTCCTGTTAATACGTGGAAAGTGAGAATTTCATCATATCAGTGAAGAGACCGGATGTGGGGAACATTGTAATTAAACTTTGCAATCAAGTAAGAGCAGCCACTGGAAGTTCAACATTAGGTTCATAAGGCACTGAACTTGGTTGTCATCTCTCATATTTTACAGAAAGTAAACATACATGCAACAGAAAGGGGAGAGGTGATTAATTCAACCATTCTCCAGACTCCCATGACTCCAGGCTTCAGAGAAGCTGGCACCTCCAAAGGGTGATTAATCTTGGGAGAGTGGGATGGAATAACTGACACACAGAGAAATGCCGCTCTACTGGTGAAGATCAGTGTGTAGTGTAAGCTCAGACTATTTACCCATCTCAGTCAGGCTAGCATTAGACAAGCTGAGTCCCCTCTGCTGTGCTGAAAGGAAGTGCTAAGGCCCTGAATTCTTATTTTCCTAACACAAGTTCTTCAGGAGAAAGGAGACAAGATGCAAAACAATCTACATGACAATCTCTAGTGATAAATAACTACCCTTGAGCCAGTTTAAGTACTTAGGGTCTCACACATTTCAAGAGAAAGCAACAGAACATCTGCTCATATCACACCATCAAATTCACTATTTCCCCTCAATCTTCAGTCCCTATTGCTCTCAGCGGTAATTCAGACTGATATTTAGGAAATGACTACCGGACATACATGAACCCTATTTTTACCCATGAACATGAATGGTTGATCTCCTGAAGCATAGTCTTCATCTTTTAAATTTGATGCAGTTGTAAGAAAATGTTTTATATCACACTTGTGTGCAAGCCTTCACAGGGAGCCTTTGCAATGCATTAAGTTATGTCTACATGATAAAGAGTGATAAAATTGTGTAAAACCCAACAGGACAAAAGAAGAAACTGTATAAAATACACATGCATATAAATACACACAGGTATATGATACGAAATTGCTCAGAAGACGTCACCAATCAGGAACAGCTCAGGTTGGGCACATGAAAGGATTATGAGATGTCAGTGTTTTTTCTATCAAAAAGACAGGTCACACATGCTCCATTAAACAGATCTGGCCTGGGGCCCAGAGAATTTACAGGCTCAACTTGAGTTTGGTGTAAAATCAAAACACGACAGAAGGGTGAAGGTTTCAGGTACAGGACCTCTCTGATCTCAGGCAGCATTTTCACCACTTTTCTGGGCTCTGACACAAAAAGAGTCTTGTGGTATGAGAGAGACCTGACCACCAAAAGCAACTGGAAGAAAGATGAGAAAGACTGAATCTCCTATCAGGCAGCTAGACTGTAAGAGAGAATTAGCCCAAAGCCATATGACAAGGAGTAGGCCTCTTTCACCTGTTTTCTGTTTCAGTCTAACACACTTGAATGCCCCTGAGAAGAAAAGCCCCAAGCCCTGTCCCAACAGAAGGTCTGCTCTTTTCTTACTGTATACAGTCCTGCATTATCCTCACACCACTAGGTGAAGAGATGCCTCTGAGAGGTCAGTTTAGTCAGGCAGGGGGTGGGGAGCCATGAATCTCTATTCTTATTTTTTCAAGCTCAAAGAAAAAATAAGCTGTTGTGTGCATCAGCTCAACCATGCACTCTACTGCAGAGTGAGACCTCTGCCTTTAATCTGCATTGAAAGGAGATGGCCTGCAGGGACTGCAACAAGCAGTATGCCAGAACAGCAATGCTGTAAGACTAACATTTGCTTGCAGACTGGTCCAAAACTCAAACATGCATTGAGCACCCCTGAACTCCTTCTGAAGCAATACCTGATTCTGCAAGAACACAGGCTACTACTATTGTCAAAGATTACTATGAAATGTATGTCTCTTACTTGCAGCCAGTGCGCTACCAGTGCACATGTGGGTATTTTCATCTAGGTAACTGCTAGGTTTACTGGTTTCAGCAGAGACTTCTGAAATCAAATTTCAGCAATTGAGAATCTTTAACATTTTCAAATGTAGCCAAATGAACAAGGAAAGCCTGAACAAAAGAAGTTCTGTTTCTGATCCGGACTTTTTACTTTTCGTATATTTTAGAACTGAAGAAAACTGTTCTCTGAATTTCAACCAATTGCTCTGGTTCAAGATGATATACTGATTTCCTTTTCCTTCTTTTAATGTCATGTAAGAGGGCAGCCCATATGAACACATGATTCCTTATGTCTGACATGTTTTCCTTAGTAGAAAATCAGTACTTCCCACCTGCACCACATTAAGGCTAGGAACTCAAAGATATACTAATACCCCAATACAGTAAGTCACCAGACACATATTAAGAAACAAAAATGCTTGTTAGAAAACCTGATCTGAATTGCTGCTCTTCAAGAAGTGGTGGGAACTGCTAGAGTACATAATCATAATAAATCAACCACAAAAAGATAGAAAGTATTCTAGCCTTTGGGGCTTGCTAAAGCAGAACGTTTACCTCTCTGATAGGCTAGGAGATCTCAGATGGCACCAGAGACTTATACGGGTCACTGAAACAAATATTTTCAGTACTGTTTTGTGCGGTACAGCTCTTCCAATTATTACAGAGCAGTCTGAAATATTTTAGAATAAGCTTCCTAGAAATGCCTGTGGGAAGGATCATCTGCTATCTGCCTTCCTAGACTGCTTCCAAGAATGGCATAAATTTGATTAACATGTCTCAGAACAAGACACCTGTAGGTGGCTAGATTAAAGTTACTGGCCTGTGGAAAAGGCATGATATGAGGCTGTTCACTATGCTATACATGAATAAGAAAAAAGAAACTTCAGTAAAAGTTATCACTTGACTGTGAATCACAAAGGACAGCGGTTTGCTCATCCCTCTGTGTGAGCCTCTCATTGCAGTATTCTTCTCCTGCTCTTTCAGAGGTGGACATCTTACAAAGCTAAAATGAGTTCCCACTAAATACAGTTCTTAGGACACAAGTGAGTCAGCAGAAAGTAGTCCCTCGGTCAGATAGGCAGGGTGCTGCTAACAGAATGGTGTCCTCAGGCAAGACCCATTACGGGCAGATTTTCTTCATCCCACTCCATGGTCTGTTATTTTCTGACAAGAACTGAACTAGCTGAAACAAAATCGAATCTCCAATAATAAAAGAATGCTTTCCAAATCTTTTGGCACACGTCAACGTGCAGCTCATGTTCTTTCAGTGACAAGCAAAGTCCATTTTTCAAACATATCACCAAATAGTTTGGCCAAACTCCCACTGGACTGTGTGAGCAAAGAAGGAGAACCCTAATCAAGCAGAGATTTTGTTGACTGAGATTATCACGCCATGTCTGAAGCAGTCATACTATAGCAGCAAAATAAAAGAGTCCTCAGCTTTGTGTATCTATGCTATCACCAAACTTTCTAAAGGTTCCTATGAAAATTTGGAAGTGACCTTAAATAGTGGAAAAGAATATTGTTACCCACTAAGTAGAGATGGGAGGAGTTGTAGAGAGCAATAAGGTCTCCTCTGAGCCTCCTCCTTGTCTAGACTGAAGAACCCCAGTTCCCTCAGCCACTTCCCATAAGGCTTGCATTTGATATAGGATACTAGTGACAAAAAAAAAAGATTCTTGCCAGGATCAAACCAACCAAACATACAGTGAAAGAGATCACAGAATCACAGAACTGTAGGGCTTGGAAGAGACCTCTGGAGGTCATCTAGCTCAACCCCCTGCTACAAAAGGTTCCCTACAGTAGATCACACAGGAAAGTGTCTAAGTGGATTCTGAAAATCTCCAGAGAAGGAGACTACAAACCTTTCTGGGCAGCCTGTTCCAGTGCTTTGCCACCCTCACAGTAGGAAGCTCCTCCTTGTGTTCAGGTGGAACTTCCCGTGTAGCAGTTTGTGCCTGTTGGCTCCAGCCCTGTCACCAAGCACCATCAAAAAGAGCCTAGGCACATCCTTTTACACCCACCCTTTAGAAATTTATAAGCATTGGTGAGATCCATTTTCAGTCTTCTCTAGACTGAACAGCCCCAAGTCTCTCAGCCTTTCCTCATATGGGAGATGCTCCAGACCCCTCACCGGGCCCTCTGCTGGACTCTCTCTAGAAGTTACCTGTCTTTCCTGAATTGGGGAGCCCAGAACTGGACACAGTATTCTAAATAGGCACAACAGAGTGGGAAGATCACCTCCCTTGATCTGTTGGACATGTTCTTTTTAATGCATCCCATTCAAACTATCCTAGAAGAAGTAGAAAAAAAAAACACTTATCCTTGATGCTCAGAAATCCAGGGAGAACTTTCACCACTTTGCCTCACACATACACATGTGTATAGCTTTTAAGGACAAGTTGGGATTCAGATCATTGAGTAATATTAAAGCAGATAGTTGTCTCTCCAGTGTACAAGCCACGTACAACACATACTTCTTCCTTCTATAGATACTTTCCAAATAATGAAAAATTCAGATATAGTGACACAAACCAAAGCATCAAAAGCACAGTACTCATATAAGTATAATGTCATCAGGAAAAGGAAGTGAGAAAATAAAAAGTGTGGCCTTAAAACCAAAGGGTGTTATAAGTCAAATTCTCCCCACTTCTCAGGTGCAGAAACCTAAGTATGCTGCATCATACTTCTGCATATGTGTATGTCAAATCCAAAATGCAAGCAGCTCTCCCATGCCCCCATCTTGCTCAGAATGCAGACTTCCATCATACTCCTTGTCATTATCTATAAGTTGAAATATTTCTCTACAAATGTTGAACTTGAGGTTTTACTCCACTAAGGCCAGAAGGTAAGAGTTTGCTTTCAAAAAAACCTCATTTGCTTTGCATCCCTTTTTTAGTATAACATCTTCATCAATTGTACTTCACTACTCTCAATCCAAATGGGAGAATCCTGTGGGCAGGACAGTGAGAGGGACATTCAACTATGTTTGGGAAAAAAAAAAAAACACTAGATATGGAGAAACCTCAAGAAAGCAACCTCAAATCTACATCCATCTAGGAAGAAACAAAAAAATAACCTTTTTTTTTTTAACATGATGTGTTTTGCTAATGAGTTCATATGCAATTACTAGGATTTATTTTCCACATTTGTTTATAAGAGAATCACGTATATATGAAATAGTTGATGATAAAGGCCTTGAACAGTATGAGAACAGTGAAAGAAAAGTAACCCCTAGAAGTTAGAATTTCATGAGCTAATATGAAGCTAATTTTTATTAGTGGAAGGTAGCAATATACTAATCCATGATTCCACCATTGAGACACTTGTCTACCAGACAAGAGTTTCTGTCAAAAACTAAGTCTCTTTAACATGTGACCTGAGAAAATTTGGTTCCACAGATTCCTGCTTTCACTTTTCAGCAAAATCAAGCCTCCTAATATCTGCCAAAATTGAAGCTGGAAAAAAAAAAGTCTTCCACTGATTATATGGCCAAATTTGGACCAAAGTTAACGTAATGAAAAATTTTCAGCATCATATGCTACATTTTGTAAAAATGAAGTAACAAGAAATAGCTGCTGTTCAGGGTAGCCTTAGCCATGAGGTCTCCATCTATTATTGCTTTTACAAAGAGTTTTCCACTAATGAAGCCCCAGCTTTGTTAGGCAAGGAGACATTTATGTGGCTGACTTTGTTAGCAGGCAGCATTATCTTACTTAGTAAAGGAAGGAAATACCGGAGCTATGTCTGAGCTGTGAGGTGACTCTCACAGTCATCTTTGCTACTGGACCTGCTCCTGTTTCACACAAGAGATTCCTTTCTCCTAGAACAGGTATTAAGGGATTGAAATTTCACAAGCTTAAAAGCACATTACAAGACGAATGACTCCCTACCCTTTCTACCCAGTAAAGGTAGCAGTGGATAATTCCCAGCATAGAAAAGAAGCTGATGGTCACCAAACTGTCAGTACAGCAGAAACAACACACAGCTGTTTCACCAGATTGATTCTGACAGTTTCACTCTTATGTTCAAACAGAGGTTTGCAAAAATGCAAAGCTTCCCTCATTTCATGTGTCACAGATATCAGGATAAGTGCCCTTTATGTGAACCCTGGAGCTTTGGATGTGGATAATTTCTCCACACACCATCTATGCCCTTTGGGGTTGTTCTAGTAAACCCTGTCATTAGCATTCTGCAGGCTCTGAGAAGTTACTAAGAAAAACAGTCTCAAAGCTTCAGGTTTGTTTCTATAATTCTCAGATTACAGAGGTATAGGCACACCTTCAGGGACTCGGCCTTTCCGGTAACCCAAAGACGGTAAAATAATGCCGCATTCCAAAAACAGAAGAAGAAAGAGGGCAATCAGCAAGCCCTTTGTACACAGAGAGAAGCAAGGTGGCCTAATACAGCTCACTTGATCTGTTTTATCGCTGTTTCAACTACCTGTCCCTCCTTCCACTTTTGTCCTCTTCCACAATCAGCCAAGGTTCAGCTTCACCCATTTTTCCTGAGCTTCCTCGTTACACATTTCAATCCTTCACACGAAGAGTGTATCCGTTAATGTTTTCTGTGCATACCCTTCTGCTGATGCCAGGCTTAAAATTTCCATGTTAGTTTCTGAACTCCTGCTGAGTTTCAAGGACAAATGACATACCATTTACGCTGATTTTTCAGGTATAAACAACTGCTTAGCTGGACAGAGATATCCTGGGATTAGCACTGCTGATTATTTGTACAAATACTGGTAACAGGTCTTTTCTCCATTCTTGTATTTTCTGGTGACCATAAATATACCTTCTCTTGCATAATTCCCCATGCAAGAAAACAAGACAGAACAGAAATAACAAGAAATAACAGCAAACAGCCCTACATGGAAATTACATCACCTTAAGCAACACTGAATACAGACACTTAGCTTAATACTGAGACTTAGCTCAATACTGATTCCTTCTGGGGAAGATGTGCTGTGGTTTTTTTTCACTTGTATAATTTTGAGGTTTTGTGATGAAAAAAAAAAAAAAAAAAAAAAAAAAAAAAATATGTGTGCATCTGTCCAATGATACTGGCACTTAAGGCTGACACATAATTGACCAATCCCCAAAATCCAAAAGATTGTCTCAAAACTTAGGCAAGTTGGAGGAAGTCATATGGTGGACTTCTATATGTGATTATATGTTCTCTGCTTTCCTTGTCCAGAGGCAGCTGCCCTTCTACACATAAATCCTTAAAGGTGACATCTGGGCTAACTACAATTTCCTCATGAACAGCAGCGGAAAGGGAGGTGGTGATCTCCTCTAGAGACCAGTGATTGGAGCAAAAAGCTTAAAGCTATGTCGAGAGAATTTCAGATGGATCTTAAGGAAAAGTTCTTGACTGAGAGAGTGGTGATGCACTTTAACACAAGGAAGTAGTCGTGGGCCCAAATTTGTTTGGACAAAGCTTCATATATATAATTTAACTGTTTGGTTCCCCCTTCTAGAGTCAGAATTTGGACCTGGTGGTCTTCATGGGTCTCATCCAACACAGGATATGCTATAACTATGCTCTATGATTCCATTTCTTCTTCTTGGATTCCATGTTAACTATCTGAGAGTTAACTTCAGTTTAGAGAGTATCAGTTGACTCAAATGATAAGAAGAAGACAAGATCTGAAACAACATGTTGCACTGCTAATTCAGACATTAGTTATTTAGCTTGCTTTTAACAACTCTTCTCCTGAGAGGTCTTGAGGAAAAAAAGTGACAGGGAAAAAAATGGCTAGCCCATGGAGGTTTGAACCTGTAGAAAACTAGATAACACTAAATAAAACCATTTGTTATTTCCTTCAATAATTAGAAGAATTGTAGCTGAAGACCTTTTCATCATCATCCTTTTTCTTAGCATTAATGGTGCTTTGCTGACATCCAGAATACTTCAAAGCTGCAAAATGATGCATTTTTCAGGAGCAGCAAAGAAAAAAGAGACAAAGGAGAATCTGCCAGTGTTTAAAAGATTAAGAGGACTAACTTCTGAAGTTCACCGATCAGCTAACATGTCTCAGCAAAGTCAGTAAGGTGACTTTCCTTAAAAAAAAAAAAAATCAGCAGGGGTACAAGGCAGCTTAAATCCCTCTATAATGTTTAGGCATGAGCTGGCACTTATGGAGTTTCTCAGAGACTGGAAAAACTACAGGAATTTAAATTCAGCTTCTAGAAACACTGGCTTAACCTGAGGCCTTGCCTATCAAAACATCAGTGTTTATGCCACTAAGAATGCTTCTCCTACATGAGAAGAGAAGAGAAGGGAAAGGAAGGGAATTCCAGGGAAGGGAATTCCAGGGAAGGGAAGGGAAGGGAAGGGAAGGGAAAGGAAGGGAAGGGAATTCCAGGGAAGGGAATTCCAGGGAAGGGAATTCCAGGGAAGGGAATTCCAGGGAAGGGAATTCCAGGGAAGGGAAGGGAAGGGAAGGGAAGGGAAGGGAAGGGAAGGGAAGGGAAGGGAAGGGAAGGGAAGGGAAGGGAAGGGAAGGGAAGGGAAGGGAAGGGAAGAAAAAAGGAAAGGAAAGGAAAGGAAAGGAAAGGAAAGGAAAGGAAAGGAAAGGAAAGGAAAGGAAAGGGAAAGGAAAGGAAAGGAAAGGAAAGGAAAGGAAAGGAAAGGAAAGGAAAGGAAAGGAAAATAGAGAAAAAAGAAAAGAAAAAAGAAAAGAAAAGAAAAGAAAAGAAAAGAAAAGAAAAGAAAAGAAAAGAAAAGAAAAGAAAAGAAAAGAAAAGAAAAGAAAAGAAAAGAAAAGAAAAGAAAAGAAAAGAAAAGAAAAGAGAAAAGAAAAGAGAAAAGAAAAGAAAAGAAGGGAGGAAGGGAGGAAGGGAGGAAGGAAGGAAGGAAAGAAAGGAAAGAAAGGAAAGAAAGGAAAGAAAGGAAAGAAAGAAAACAACAGTATTTTCTCATATTTTCAAAAGAAAATGTGAGTAAGCTAAAGAAAAAAAGCCACGCCTATCCTGGAATAAAAGTGACTATGCAGAAGAAAGTTCATCTAGAGCTGTGTCTGGTCAGAAACATCAATGGAAAGAACGAATGATTCTAAAAGTACCTTGGCAGTAAAACATAGACTGTATAAATGGCACCTGAAAAGGGTATGAGACACTGTGGGAACAGAATGTTGTTTCTGCATACGAACAAGATAAGAATTTCATTTCATGGTCTCTGTGGCCATCTAGCATTACTGAAATTAGAAATAAAGATTGTAAATTGACTAGCAATGAACAGGTATAACTAGTAACAATTTATGTTTAGCCAGTATGAATATATATGGAATGTTTTGTAACATGACATGCCCAAGGAAGTGAAGGCAAGTTGGAACTCTCTGTCTGAAAGGGGCATCATGAAGACCTGACACATTCCCCCTGTGCATCCTCTGAACAGAATGAAAGACGCCTTGGAGAGAATCACCATGTCTATATATACGAAGAGTACGGAGACACCTTGGAAACAGCAGGATGGTGATTGGCCGGTGACAAGATAGAATAAGAATTTAGAAATGCAAACCTGTGCTGACAAGATAGGATACGAATTAACACATGCCAGAGTGCAATTAACAAATGTAAGCCTTTGGTAGTATTGTGAACCTGGAGGACCCAGCCACTGGGAATAGAGGGCAGGGGGAGAGCATGGGGGAGACATGGTTCAAAAGCTACAATACTGTTCCCGTAGGTGTGCTTCTGTTGGCCCACCACAGCAATCATGAATTATAAATTTCTTCACTAGAGATCCTGTCTCTGAAGAATTATCTCAGACTTTTCTGACAACCTGTCAACAAAAGGTATGGAAAAGGCCAAGATATCACTGCTGTATTCACCATCTTTACTGGTAAAATCAGACTTCAGGATTCTCAGGTGACCATAGGAAAAGCCCTGCACAACAAAGGTTAAACCCTGGGGGATGATAATTTGGTTAGGAAACACTCAAACAAACTGGGCATGCACAAGTCCTGATAGAATGCACTCACAGGAACTGTGGAAGCTTGTCAATGCCACTGCTAGGCCACTTTTGATTACCTCTGAATGACTGATAACTGGAGAAGGTCCCTAAGGACTGGATCCCTGAGAACTGGAAGAATGTAAATATTGCTTTTGTCTTCAAAAAGGGCAAGAAGGAGATCCTGGGGAACTGCAGACTGGTATGCCTCTTACCTCTCTTCCTGGGGAATATGATGGAGCAAATTCTCCTGCAAATAATTTCCAAATGTATTAAGGACAAACAGCTTGGTTCAGGAAGGTCAGCAAACCAAGTCCCTGAAAGACATCAAACTGACCTTGAGCTACCAATATGTTCTTTGTGGCAAAGGACAATGTCCTCCTGAGCTGCATTAGGAGTAGCAGTATGAGAAGGTTGAGAAAGGTGATCCTTCCTTACTCCTCAGAAGGAGAGACAGATCTGGGTCCTATGTTCATATCTAGGCTCCACAGTACAAGAGAGATGGGGAAAAAACTGAGCAAGACCAGTAAAGGGCTAAAGGGACACTATTACAGCATCCTACGAGGAAAGGCTGAGGACACCTGGTTTGTTTAGCAGGGAGAAAAGAAGACTAAGAGGGGGGCCCCATGGCTCTCTACAAATTCCTGAGGAGAGGAAATTGAAAGGGAGATGTCATTCTCTTGTCCTTGTTAGCTAATGACACAGCACAATGTTGCATCAAGGAAAGTTGAGATTGAACATTAAGAAAAATTTATTTGTTGTGAAGATGGTCAAAAACACTGGAACAGGTGTCCTAGAAAGGTGGCTGATGGCTCATGCGTGTCAGTGCCCAAGAGGAATTTGGACAATACTCTCATCAATATGCTTTAACTTTTAATTGGCCCTGAAATGGTCAAGCAGGATCTGATGATCTTCCAACTTGATGTTCCTTTCAACTGTTCTCTTGTATTCTGTTCTGTTTTCCTCTGTATTGTTCTGTTCTATCACACTAAAAGTGGCTAAAGAGCTGGAAGACCCAAGCCTGAAGAGGAGAAGGCTCAAGTGGATATCATCAATGTATAAATAAGTGATACAAGGATATAAAATAGTTGGAGTGAGACTTCCCTCAGCAGTGAACATAAAAGAAGAGGTAATCTACACAAGAGGATACACAGAAAATTCCACTTAAACATAAGAAAAAGCTACTTTTCTATGAAAGTGGTTAAATACTAGAGTAAGTTACCAAGAGAGGTTGTGGACTGTCCATTTTTGGAGGTGCTCAGAATCTCATGATTCACAGGCAACCTGCTCTAAAGGACCATGCTGTGGGGAGGTGGACTAGATGATCTCCTGCCAGTCTCAACTATTATGTTGTTCTGTGATGTTTTAGTAAGCAGACAGCACCCTTGTAATTGTTCTGTACAAATGTTAGAACTCTGCAGTACAGCAGAACTATGTAGCCCTACCTATGTCAGTTTGCGACTCTGGATGAACCATAAACCTATACCTGGCTGTTTGTGGATTAAAAAATGCCACCAGTTGGTTTAGCATTCAAATCTTGAATGTTCCACATTCAAGACTGAATGTTCAGAGAGAAATTAAAAATGAACACAGAAGAAAGCCTGCTTGTTAAATATTATAAGTGGCTTTATCATCAAGTTATTTTACAAGCAATAGTAAGTAAGCTTGTTCCTTTTAAGTGTTGTCAAAGTATAAAAAGACTTGACCACAATTATTGAGCCTAGAATGTCACAGGATCTACCACCACACTCTCTACACACTTTTTTGTAGTTCCCACCAATAGACTTCCTTTGGCTTGAGACTTTCCATGTTTCTACTTTGTCCAAGAGCAAAGTTCTTCGAATACTTTCAGCATAATATGTTATTTTTTCTTCTATACTTTTGTGCAAACTTTTATAATTTCCAAACAAAAATAATTCCAGAAATGAACTCTGACTATGAAGTGTTTTAAACAGAACACAGGTGGAGTGTACTGAAATCTAGTAAAAACATAAAATACACTACGCCTATCAAGGCAACCTACTTCAGTGCAAATTACCACATATGATACCATGTAAGAAATCAACATCTGTAGTTGACCTGAAATGATGTAACAGCTTTTCTTTTAAAATGCATTACACATATCTAACACCCATCAATCCCCTGGAATATAAAATAAGGAATAAACTTTTTCTGATTTTCTCTCATTTATAATAAAAATGCTGAGAGTATTTCATAAAAAGTATAAGGTATTTTTAACACCTCAGCCACCTGAAAACCATGACCGTGTTTGGAAACAATTGATGATAAAAGTGCTTCTTCAGTGATGTTTGGGTTAACAGAAAAAAAAAAACAACTTTCCTTGCAAAAAGCATAGCCCTTAAAGACAAAAGGCATGCTGTTGAAAAATCTGGTTTAGCCTGAAACCCTTTGAAACCCTACTTCTATTTAACACAATCCTGTCCTGCAATTTATCAGTCACTGCTGGAAAATATTTTTACACTGATGTCCAAAAAAAAGAAAATCACAATGCTATGATTAATCCTGCAGTCTTTCTCTTTTCTCTTCTGCGTTTTGCTGCTACTCATTCTAGTTTGTCCTGTGCTACTATTTTCTTAGAGCCCTTTTCCAGTAATTGAGCATAAGCACAATACTTCAGCAGTGGTCAAACTTGGCAAAATGTATTAGTACATTATTTGCTACCATCAAAATACATCTTCCATAGAATCACCTACCATACAGCAATCTGGATAAGCAAAAAAAAAAACTACACTAGACTGCTGGAAAACAAAAGCCTGCACTCAAATTTGCAAAATCTCATAATTGCATAGAGATTGATTTGTTTCCTGCATTATATTCTGTGATATTACTTAGGCAATTCATACAAATGAAGAAGCCCTGATGCAAACAAACAACGAGATAATGAAGAATTGTCCTGTTAAAAGTGGGTTCCTGCAACAGATCTCTTGCTCATGTGTATCCACACATATTAGTGTTCAAATCCCCAATGTAAAAGGGGCAGGGGGAGGCTAGCACTGCTTTTCAGGCAAATTTATTTAGAAGAGCAGATGAGAATGGAGGCCAGTCTAGTAGCAAAGCCAGAGTGTAATTACAGACAGCTTCAAAGTGGATCTAGAGTCCCCAGGGAAGACAGTGAACCCATCTGGATTCAGAAGTATGTTGGAAAAGTTTGCCTGGTTGTTGGAAGGCAAGCTACATCCACATAAACCACTAATCATATTCACATGGGCCCAAGGCTCCAGGCAGTAACGCAGCAGCATAGTGCTGAGCAAATCTTAACTCTGCTTTACTAGAAAAGGCGACCAGAGAACTGGCTACCTTCAGCTGATGCAGGTGACACTTAGGACAGGTATATATCATTATGAGGAATTTCAGATCGGTAGGGACAAGCATTAGAACCACATTAGCTATGGGAGTACAGCAAAGCCCAAGTCTTAACTCAGAGAACAAGATCTACTTAAGTTATGCCTATTTCCTGTCAGGGATTTGCACACAGCAGAGTGATACCATAAGAAGATAACACATTAACATCTTTTTGCAGGCCTTAACAGACATTATCAACCAACTTTCATCACCTACCTGCACTCACACACAGGACCTTTTTTATGTTAAGTCTGTAACCACAGCTCCCTGCTTCATGTGAAGACATTCTCACAGAGTTCAAATACAAATGTTTTTATGTTGTTCAAATAAATGTTTTCCTTCCCATGTCTAGACCTTCCATCCTAACCAAAGTAGTAGCCACTGAGACCAGAAAACATCACATGGATCCAGACCACACTTTCAGTTCTCTCTGTCTTGAGGACCATATGGTTAATAGTGCACAATATGCAATAACCCTCTACGAATCAGAATCTGCATGGTTCCTTACTTTTTCACTTTCCTAGAGCTAGAACAAAGGGTGAGTGTCACGGCAAACCAATCCTGATCTTCATACATCACCAGTCTAAACTATGGGTGTTAACCTTACCAAGTTAGGTATGCCTCTGTATGGATTCCTGCTGGCTGTTAAGAATCAGATAGAGTATTTTTTCCAAATGAGAAAATGTTCTTCTCAAAACAGGGACAAAATTCCCTTGTAGCTGTGAAAGTACAGTGAAGGAGGTAATGTTCTACAGTAGAAAGAAAAAGGTGAATGCGTCTCTCCTTCCACTTCTAGGGTCCCTTAGATTCACATCCTTTGGCATTTTATTCTTTTGGATGTGCTTTTGAAAGGTTTATTCAGTCACTGACGTAACCTCTTACTACCTTTCACCTCAGCTCTGTACTTCTGACATTCCACCTTGGTTGGCAAGAGACTGTGTGTACGAGTTTTCATCTAAGCATTACATTCTTTCAGTATCAGTGACTGTGAATAAGAAAAGAAACAGATCTGTAACTAATAAATTTTGATTTTGTAATTGGTGCATACTGCAAGCTCTCTGCATACTGGAGAAAGTTTTCCTAGTATTACACAACGATCAGAACAGACCTGTGTCTTTTGTCCACCACAGAGAAAGTACTGATCCTTCCCTAAACCAAGGCAAACATTTGTGCAAAGTTTCTAATGAATGTGGAAAGACTGCCATCAGGTTGAAGATCACCTCAATCACATACCAGCTCCAAATGCAAAAAAGAAGCTCTTGTCTGGGTATTCTTCCAGCAGGTCCTTCACTCTCCTTCCCATTCTCTCATTTCGCTTGTAGATGAGCTCCTGACGAAAGTACCTGTCTATCTCTTGGGCAGTAATACGTTCATGGGCTGGCAGCGTAGCATTAATGAAATTTGGGACCTAAGAAATAAAGAAAGAAGTCTTCAAAAAAAGGGCTGTTTACTTCAGGCAGCCACCACACACAGGCGTTTTGCTTTATCACTGAATGTCAACACACATCCAAGAGGACAAAACTCAGAGAGACAAAAAATGACTCAACAAACTTACACTGATGCATAATGTCATTTCTCTCAACACATCATTTTATAAGCCAGCCAGACTACTGTAATTATTTTATGCAAAGTGAATAAATACTTGCAGATTTCCACACCATTGATCCCAAGCCGTGAGTGTTAGGCTGAAGAAAGTATTTGCCCCCAGCTATCTTTAGCTACATAACTCTTCCTGAAATAACCATGTGTATGACACAACTATAATTATAATTACACTCTTCTAGGAGAGTTTGACTGGTTTCAGACTCTTAGAGTTGTCAAAAAATAGCATGCACTCCAAACTAGTTAACATAAAGATACCAAAATTTTCCAAAAGGAGGGCCAGATATTGTCAGAAAACACAACTAAACCAGCCCTAGTTTTCCTGTCCTCAAGGTATCTTTTCCAATGCTGTGTTCTTCTCCTAGGGCTGCCAGGACAGTTGTAGCTGCAACCTCTTGCAAGTGGAAAGAATTGTAGGTTGTAAGTTGCAGCCACTGTGGAATCTTCCACAAGTAGCTTTGGACACTTCAATTACAGAGACTGATAAAGGAAAGGGTCTGAAAGGGATAGTTCCTGGGGAAAAAGGGCAACTAAGCCAGGTACTTTCCCCTGCAAGGATGCAGCACCTGAAGAGGCTCTGATTCACTGTCTATCGCCACCTGCTGCAAAACGGTGTTTAGTCCACAATGGGACATCTACTGGTCAAGCAGAGGTCATATACAGATCACAGAGTCCTCTTTGAAAGTGTAAGCTGTTTGTATTTCGGGCTATTACTATTCAACTCAACTACCCTGCAGAGAGACTTCTGTAAGTAAAGGGCATTTGCTTCTTCAGAGACATGCATGTCTTGGCATGAGCGGTTCTCTCCAAGATCCTCAAGGCAACAGCAGCTGTCTGCACTCCGTGACACTTCAGCAGAATAGTAATGTACCATTTGTACGTTGTTACAGTGCTACCCTCCTTCGAGAAGCCCTTTATGAATGAAATGCACTGTAAAGAGCTAAGCATTATTAATGACCAGGTTGCCACCACTGGCAAGCTGAAGTGTGTACAGGACAGGAAGGTAACACAAGTGTGCAAAGCACCGTGCCAGAAAAGCAAGGGTTAGTATGATGGTATTTCCAGCTCTGTGGCACTGCACCATACATATCAAAAGCCCATAGGAAATCTGCTACTCAGCAGGGAGAGCTCAGATACCAACAGACACTTTGTCAGCATTGCCAGGCTATAGCAGCATTTTCACTGAAGTGTATGAATTGCCAGGCAGTTCCTCACACACATGAATAAAGAGAGGCCTGATGTCTCAGACTGAGGTTAGCTAATCTAGCAGTCCAAACAGGCCAAATTGGTCCCTGCTGGGCATTTTCTTGTAGTTTAAAGATCAGAGAATTGCATTCCTCTGTGCTGCTTGGGAAACCATCTCCACAAATGAAGTCTGTGAGGCCTTTGACATTCTCTTTTCTTTGACATTCAGTCTAAATCTATCTTTGTTTCATTCCATTTCTCATCTTTGGGCCTTGTCCATAGTATGCAATCATACTGATAGGGAAAATTAAAAAGCTTGCAACTTGCTCAGCCTTACCCAAGTATCAAAGTCAAGAAATCAATTTTCTATCACTGCACAAAAGAGTCTACTTCTGCTCTCTGTTGGCACTAACATTTGTTCCTACCCAAGTTAGCACAATCCCAAAAGATACCTAGGAAAATAAACGATTAACGCATAGAGCATTTATGGTAAAGTAAATACAGCACTCATCCACAAGGGAAAGACAGATGCACCTTTGCTGCTTGTGTGCATTAGGATGGCAGTGACCTAGTGCAAGTTCCTGGAGGAGGAGACGCAGGAAGCAGAAACACTAGAGAGCCAGTCTTTGGCCCTTGCCTGCTAAGGGCCTGCCTAAGGGGAGACAAGCTTGAGATGGGGTTAGTACTACTGGGATGTGTGCATAGTACAAGGGCTGTGGTGGCAAGACTCACTTGAGAAGTGTCATGGTTGAAGATGATGGAGCTGAGGTCTCCACAGTTGTAATGCTTGATAAGATCTTCTGTCGTATAGGGGATCTGGAAACTGCCTGCTCGGAGGCTCTCCTGCTGCAAGAGAGTCTGATTCAAAGCAAAGATCACCTGGGCAAGGGGAGAGGGAGGAAAAGACAGAGTTCCTTGTAAGTTCTTGTCTGGCTCCTTGAGGTGGTCAAAGACATGCAGCTGCCCTCTGAGAACTTGTCAAAACTGCTTCCACTCTGAGCATCCTAATCCTTATTTCACCAACCCAGGCCTCCTCCAGGTCCATAGCTATTGGCATGTCAGGTCCCACACACCTAAGCATAGGAAATGAGCACATAACTCCATGTGGTTTTGCCTGTAATGTAATAACACACTAAGATATAAAAAGATACGAAAGTGCAGATTGGGGGGAGGGCCTTCATTGTTTCTACAGTCCTTTGAAGGAAGGGCATTCTTGCACCCCTAGACAGCAGTATCCCTGCCTACCCAGAGTCCTAGGCCAAACTGGCTCCTATCCCCACACCTCAAATAAGCACAGCTTGCTCTTGTTCATCCCTTCTTCCTCATCCATAAAAAAGTTTTCATCCTATTACTTGGTACATCCTCCCACACCCCACACCAGGAACCATCAGGGTGGCTGGCAGCACCATAAGCTACCATCTTCTCCACAGGTGCAGTGTGGGGACAGCAGCCCCTGGGTGATGCTCCCTCCTTCACACTGAGGTGCATTCTGAGAAAATGAATGCCCTCTCTCCCTATGCCTCAAGCTGAGCATATACCAGAACCACCATCCAGAGTGGTGCCCTACACCTTAGGGATAACAGCAGGAGTCATCTCCAGATCTTGTTGTGCCAGTGCCATTTGGTGGTGGCCTCAAGGCCTCACCCAGAGAGTTGCCACCCTAATATGTCTTGCCATGGGCACTTCCTCAGATCATCAGCACTTGAAAGGCAAAAGAAAGCAACAAGCTTTCATGTTACCTACAGGCTTACAGTCATTTATTTCTAAAGCAAGTCGTCTGAGTGATGTCTGTTGGGAGGGTTATTTTCCAAGCTCAGATGACTCTGTTCAGCATGATGAGGACCCTACAGAATTTACTTTTCTTGGAGATTGGCTTTAAACACCATCCAAAGTAATATGGAACTGGAGTTATTTGCCAACATGAAATTCACACACAAGTTAACACATTCATAGATTCACAGATTCATAAATTCATTAGGTTGGAAAGGACCTACAAGATCATCTAGTCCAACCATCCTCACACCACCATCCCTACCCACCAAGCTACCAAATCAAATCCCTTAGCACCTCATCTAAACACTTCTTGAACAGTGCTAGGGACGGTGCCTTAACCACCTCCCTGGGCAGGCCATTCCAGCACCTGACCACTCTTTCAGAGAAAAATTTTTTCCTCAGATCTGATCTAAATCTTCTCCGACGCAACTTGTGGCCATTCCCTCTTGTCCTGTCATTAGTTACCTGGGAGAAGAGGCGGACCCCCTCTTCACCACAGCCTCCCTTCATGAAGTGGTAGAGTGCGATGAGGTCTCCTCTGAGCCTCCTTTTCTCCAGGCTAAACAATCCCAGCTCCCTCAGCCGCTCCTCGTAAGACTTGTGCTCCAGACCCCTCACCAGTTTTGTTGCCCATTTCTGAACACGCTCCAGGGCCTCGATGTCTCTCTTGTAGTGAGGGGCCCAAAACGGAACACAGTACTCGAGGTGCAGCCGCACCAGAGCTGAGTACAGAGCGATGATCACCTCCCTGCTCCTGCTGGCTATACTATTCCTAATACAGGCCAGGACGCAATTGGCCTTCTTGGCCACCTGAGCACACTGCCGCTCATGTTGAGCAGAGCATCAACCAACACCCCCAGGTCCTTTTCCTCCATACACTCTTCAAGTCATTCTGCCCCAAGCCTATAGCGCTGCATGGGGTTATTGTGGCCAAAGTGCAGGACCCGGCACTTGGCCTTATTGAACCTCATCCCATTGACCTCAGCCCAGCTGTCCAGCCTATCCAGATCCCTCTGAAGGGCCTCCGTACCCTCAGGCAGATCGACACATCCTCCCAACTTGGTGTCATCCGCAAACTTACTGAGGGTACGCTCAATCCCCTCATCAAGGTCATCAATAAAGATATTAAACAAGATGGGCCCCAATACCAACCCTTGGGGGACACCGCTTGTGACGGGACGCCAGCTGGACTTAACTCCATTAACCACTACCCGCTGGGCACGGCCCTCTAGCCAATTCTCAATCCAAAGAAGAGTGAACCTGTCCACACCATGGGTTGCCAGTTTCCCCAGGAGAATACCGTGGGAGACCGTGTCAAAGGCTTTGCTGAAGTCCAGGTAGACTACATCAATAGCCTTTCCCTCATCTACCAGTCTGGTCACCCAGTCGTAGAAGGAGATGAGGTTGGACAAGCACGACCTGTGCTTTGTGAACCCATGCTGGCTGGGTCTGATCCCCTGATTGCCATGCACGTGTCGTGTGATCTCCCTCAAGATCAATTGCTCCATAACTTTCCCTGATACCGAGGTCAGGCTGACAGGCCTGTAGTTCCCTGGATCTTCCTTATGGCCTTTCTTGT